>PVLD010021390.1:0-31572 GCA_004027595.1 Dinomys branickii
CTGACTAAATTTGCATGTCTGTATATGGGTCCATACATCTACAATTCGAAGATATCAATGGATAAAGCAACAACAACTGTTGAGACCATATCACCTTGTCTATAGATTAGTTGTGATTGTACTATTTTCTATGATAATGGGTGTCTGTTTGTCAATATGTTTTTGTACTTTTATGTTTCTAAAATAAAAAAAAAATTAAAAAAAAAGGGATGGACAGCTGTTTCATACCAAAGAGAGATGCATAAGAGGATTAGCTAGGTTGCCTTGGCAATGTCTTCCTCCCTGTCACTATTCAGTCTCACAGCTCACGTCCTTTGACAGTCTCCAGTCTGTGTGGGAGCGATCAGAAAACCACGGGTGAACTTAATGCCAGGTGCTTCCAAAGAATGTATAGGAGTTGATATCCCCTAGATAATGCCAAGCACTAGCATCTGGTTGCTTTCCAGCAGGCCTTCACATTGTCAGGGAAGCTGCTCAGAGAGCACACCCTGGCTCTGGTATTACCAAATGTGAGGTCTGAAAACAAAGAGGATGTGCTCTTGGGTAAACTTGAACTTCTGCTTCCATAAGAAAGATTTACTTCAGTGATGAGAAAGGACTTGGTGGTAACTACGTCACCCACACCATCAGTAGTGACTAGAGTAATGGGTGTAAGACGTGTGATTGTGCACCACACACACACACATTCATATACCTGCAAATATGTGTTTATTTGTGGAAAGAAGCTGAGGAAAGGAGATACATAACACTCCCAGAAAGAAGATTAAGAATTTAAGATCAATAACCTCAGTGTCATTATAGAAATTGAACTGTCTGCTTCTTTTTGACATTAAATGTTCTTTTGTTGGGTACCAGAAGTAGAACTCAGGACCTTGTGCTTGCCAGGCAGGCATTTGTGCCTTAGCCCCTCAGTGTTCCATTCATCTGTTTTTCCCACCCATTTTTGTTTGGGAGATTTAGCCATTCTCCTTACAAAGGAAAGAGGGATCATAGATAATGCCCAAAAGTCCCTCAATGTTTTTCACTATTCTCTTTAAGTTGGTTCTCTTGCCAGTAACCTTTTTATTGCCCATTTAGCTTCTTTGTTTCTCAAGGTGTAGATCAAAGGATTAAGTGAAGGTGTCACTATAGCATAGAAAAGGGTGAGAAATCTTTTATGATTCTGAGTGTACTTGCTCTTGGGTTGAATATAGACACAAATTACAGTCCCAAAGAACAAGATCACCACAATCAGGTGGGACCCGCATGTCCCAAATGCCTTCCTCCTGCCTTCTGTGAACTTTACCTTCAGCACACTCCTAACAATGCAGCCATAGGAGATCAGAATGAGCCCCAGAGGCATCACCACATACAAGACAGTAGCTACAGAGTTCGTTTTCCAGGAAGGTTGTGTCTTCACAGGCTATTTGAATCAGGGCAGGCTCTTCACACATAAAGTCATCCATTCTGTGGTGGCTGCAGAGATGCAGCTGGAAAACAAGGCTTGTCTGCACGGTGGACTCCACAAATCCACTGATCCAAGCCAGGGCCGCTAGTCGCTGGAGGAGCTTTGGTTGCATGATGACATCGTAGTGGAGGGGGCGGCAGATGGCATTGAAGCGGTCATAAGCCATCACACTCAGCAGGACACACTCGGCAGAGCCCAGCCCCGAAAGCACATACAACTGGATCACACAGCCTGTGTAGCTGATGGTCTTCTCAGGACAGCTGAGATTCCAAAGCATCTGCGGGACGATGCTGGTAGTGAGACAGAGGTCCAGGAAGGAGAGGTTGGAGAGGAAGAAGTACATGGGTGTGTGGAGTTTGGGGTTCAGGTAGGAGATGAGGATGATTGTGGTATTACCCAACAGTGTTAGAGTGTAGATGGTAGAGATGACCACAAGAAGCACGAGCTCCAGCTGGGGCTGGTCAGAAAAGCCCAGTAAGATAAAACCTGTTGGGCTGCTAAAATTGACCCCATTCATTGTTTCTCAGTCACGAACTGCCTTCCCTGGTATATCCTGTTTTATTCATTTGGGAAGAAAATCAGATACTGTCATTAGTGGAGAAATAAATAACAAATGCACTTCACAGAAACCCCAAATACAGTGTGTGCTTGAAGAATACAGCAGGTGTGTACATTTAAAAAAAAATTACAGTAAAACACACATCGCCATTCATCTCCCTCCCACTGCAGACACTCTTACCCCATCATCTCCTCCGCCTTCTGAGTCCGTCCCAGAAGTCTCCTTTCCTAATTGTCTTTATTTGTGCTGCCGTGGCTCCCCTGATGTCCTGAATCAATTCCAAATGTTCACATTCCAGGGTCGGTTTGGCTTTAGAGAGGCGCCTTCCAGCTGGTGAATAAGGCGCGTGAGGGCTCACCATGGTGCACTTATTGGCCTGTTTTCCACTGGACAGCACTTGACAGCAGCGTTCTCTAGATTTCTGATCATGTCTTATAAAGACAGTCATAAGAGAAGAGTAATGGCAACATGTCCTTTGCTGCAATACATTTTTAAATTTAAACATTCACTACCTATTTTATCATACCTGATATAAAACACACAATAGACAGCAGAGTCATAAAAATGAGACCTGCCAAAGTAGCTGCAAATGAAAAAGGTCCTGATGCACATTACCATGAAAAAGCAAAGAAACTGAAACTACAGTGATCACCGCCTACATAAATATCCGTAGCTCGGCAACAGACGCCTAGATTGAAAAGCACAGCATAAGAAAGACTGAGAATAAAGGTATATAAATTTGGAGACAAATAAAGTTTAATGAAAATACTAAACAGGAATTGTTACATGTGAAAATCATCAATATCCATTATTCTCCTATGTAGCAATCAACAACTGAAGGTAGAACCCATGGGAGAGTTAAAGAAAATGTCTCTGATCCATTATTTGAGTCACTGGTCTGTTATCCATAAATATCACTCCCTAGAGGAATCAAATGCATAGTTTTCGGCAAGCAAGCTAATTTCCATGGCGATGCCCTCAAGTCTAACAACACTGAGATTCTTTTATTGTTAGAGTTCATGATCTTCTCCCATCAGGAGAGAGGGCTACCGGCCTCAGTGTTCTGGAAAAAAAAGTACACAAGTTCAGTCCCCTAATATAATCTACTGACCTGTTACAAAATAAATTATAAAAATTTATGAGTATAGCTCAAACTATTAATTTGCAAAGATTAGGAAGTGTTATACAAATATGTACTTCTGATGGATCAACTTTAAGGCCCCCAAAATGACTGCAACAAATTGATTAACTCTAGGGTTTATGGGATTTAAATTTCAAAAATACTTCCCTTAAAGTGATCCAGTGAAAATTTCTGATTATCCCTCAAATATCATTATTAGAAAATAAATACTTCTAGTACAGCCAAGCAATTATCACATAGTCCAGCTGAGGAATATGTGCTTTATTTTCTTTGACATCCATGGTGATAGTCAATTGCATATTGAAATTTTACCAAGACAAAATTGGTACATTTTGAGCCTAGTTATTTTTTTCCAGAATCATACGAAAGAAGACTGACACTGGTGATTGCACTGCTTACTACTGGCCCATCTAGACCTGTATTTTAGTGCTTGGAAATACTGAGGGCTCTGATGCCACAGATTTGACGCTGACTTTAGTCACTTCACTCCCCGGCCCCACGACTGAGAGAGAGAACCGCGCTGTTGAAGGACTTTGTGTCTCATGGAGGAGAGATGACGTATGAGTCACTGGTTTCACTTTACTTAAATATAGCCCCATAATTTTTCTGTGATGCATTTGTGTGTTCATAGTAGACTCTATTTTCCAAAGGGATTCCACAGTGAAAATCCTTTTCATATGTCCTTAACCATGATGAGGTAAAGGGTGTTTTGCCTGCCAAAGAGGAGAAGGTAGCCACATTTCCATGGCTATGAATATAGGAAGCATTAGGTAACATATGAAAAAATGCTCTGGTTATAGAAGAAGAGAACCAGCTCTGGCTTTCCTCACCTTTTAAAATAAACTTCCCTTTATTTTTCAAAAAAATGGTAAGGAAAGTGTTACCTTCCAGGAAGAATGACAATACACTGTAGACAGTGTTGGTGTCTTGATGGGAAGTTCAGCCATGAACACAGCTCCATGGCAGGCGGGTGAGGAGCTGTGTGTGGGTGACTCCCTAGCACACAGGCTCTCCCATTGCCACTGAGCTCAAACCACCTTCAGGTTGATGGTCTTTAACTTGTTCATCCAGGGAGATCTCTGGAGATCTCTTTCCCGGCAACTTCCAGCTACTGTATTGGAGAAGGAGATAGGTCTCTGGAGAGAGAACCACAGAGAGCTGTGCTTTTGTTTCCAGGAGAAAACAATCAATTATGCACAACCTTCTCAACACACACATGTACATACAGCTATATTTTGCTGTGAAGGTATCCATAGTACAAAGGGAGGGGAATTTAAATTCCTGCAGCGAACACACCCTTCAGCTCTCCTGGTAACTGACACTGCGGAGCCATCAGGTTTATTCACCTACGAATATTTTGAGTTTTTAGAAGCCATGATAAGTGGGCTTAACTGTTGACATTTTAGGGTCAGGGTGATTTCTGTGCATTTGTTTTGTAGCCAGCACATTTTCTCAATTTATTTCTCATTTTTCTTAAATGTAAGACATGGAAGTACTACAAGAAAATACAAGAAACCCTTTCAGATATTTGGCTGAGCAAGGACTTTATGGGTAAAACCCATCAAAATTAAAAATTGATAAGTAGAATTATACCAAGCTAAAAGCACCTGCGGATCAAATGAAACAATCATAAGAGTGATGAGACAGCCTATAGAATGGGAGAGATTCCAGCAAACTACATCTCTCATAGGCTAGATACCCATAATATATGAGAACTGTAAAACTGAAAGCCATAGATAAATACACAACCCAGTGTGATAATGAGCAATCTTTACGTATATGAAAAAAAGCCAACATCACTTGTTTTTTTAAATTAAGTTTATTGGAACATTTTAGATGTACATAATGATCATATTCATCATAGGGAATTTGTAGCTGTACCTGATCTATTTTGATTCCTCTTCTTTTTCTCAATCTCCTTTCTTTCAATTCCTCTTCCTTACAAAGCTCTGTTTCCAATTTATCCTTTTATCACTTTTTCTTTTCCCTTCCCTTCTTCCCTTCCCCCACCCTAGATCCTCTTTCCAATATCACTTCTCATCATCGAATGCAAATCACTTACTCTCTTACTCCAGTAAGCATGGCTATTACTGAAAACACAAAAGAAAACAACTTCTCTACGCTGTTGGTAGACACATAGCTTAGTACAGTGTGAGGTTATTAAAAAATAAAAATGAAACAACTGTATGCTCACAAAGGCCCACAGAATACATCCAAATGAAATGAAATCACTGGTCAAAGATACACCCGTGCTCCCACAGTTGTTACAGCGTGATTCAGATTAGCCAAGAGATCAAGACAGCCAGTGCGCATGCACACCCAAGCAAGGGTGAACAAAATGTGGTACATACCCACAGTGGAGCACTACTCAGCCACAGAAAAGGAAACCTGCCATTTGTAACAGGTGCAGACATGGAGGATATTGAGTTAAGTAACATTAAAAAGGCAAAGCAAGACAAATACATCATGATCTCACTCGTAAGTGGAGGTTTGAACACACGAACCTGAGAGTTGAATGGTAGTTACTACAGGCTGGGAGCAGGGGGATGAGGGAGGGTTGGGAAAGCTTCACCAGTGGTTGCAGCTAGATAGGTGTAGGAAGTCCTGGTGTACTATTGCTCAGCAGGGTTATTATGGGTAAAAAATACTACACACTCTGTTTGAAAAAGCCAGAAGAAAATATACTGCACGTTTTCACATAGGAAATGACAAATGATTGAGGAGAGACGTGTGTTAACTTTATTTAAACATTAACAATTTATACAGTTATTACCCAGTTAATATGTGCAATGTTCATGTATCAGTTAAATAAAGTAAAAATAGTTTTGAAACAAGCCAGGCGTGGAAGTGAGCTCGAAGCAGCAGGGTTAGAAGTGGGAGCAGAACCTGGGAAACTTAGCAACTTGGCAGCTCGGTTAGATTCTGCCTCAGCATTAAACATTGTGTTGGGTGTGTAGCTCCGGGCAAAGGCACTGTGTCCAACCCCCAATACCGCAAGAAAAATAAAAGTAAATAAGAACAAAAACAAATAAAATTGCTTCTGGAAATTACAAACAGAACTAACAAATCTTTCACTAGACTAAATAAGAGATTGGACTCAAGTAAAAAAGCACAGGTAAAGAAGGGTACCTTACAAATAATACCATAGGAATACAAGAATTGTAAGTACATAATGTGAACAACTGTATGCCAGAAAATTAGAAAACACAGAATAAATGAAATAAAATTCATTTCACCTAAAATGAATAAACACTTCTCAGACAAAGAAATAAAAATGGTCAATAAATTCATGAAAAAGGTTCAGCATCTCTGATCATTAGAGAAATGCAAGTTACAACAGCAGAGATTCTACCTTTCTCCAGAAAAATGGCTCTCATCAACAAATCAAATAATAAATGTTTTAGAGGCTATGGGGGGAAAGGAACCCTTCTACATGTTTGATGGGAATGTAAACTGGTACAAATAGTTTAGAAATCATTTTGGAGGTTGCTTTAAAAACGAAAAGAGGAAAATAATTTTAAAAAATGGAAAGAGGAACCCAGTTATTCACCTTCTAGATATCTCCCCAAAGAGTTAAAAACATCATATTACAGTGATGTGCACATACCCATTTATACCAGTACAGTTTGTCACAGTTAAATCTTTGAAGTGGCCTATATGCCCATCAACAGTTTAGTCAAGAAATGATCATAAAAGCTATAAAGCATTGAAGATTAAATTGAACAAATGACAGCAATAAATGGAAAGGTATCCCACACCTATAGATATCATTAAGTAACTATACTGGCTCAAATAATGTAAAGATTCTATCATAATAGAATAGGCAGCTCCTATCATAATACCAAAGACATTGTTCAAAGAAGTAGAAAACTATTATTACTTGAATGAAATCAAGAAAGTCATTGACAGCTAAAGCAATCAAAAGCAAAAATAGCATAGCTGGAGGCATCCTGCTGCATGATCTGAAAACATACTACATAGTCACACTAATCAAAGCAGTATGGTACTAGCATTAAACTAGAGCAGAGGAACAGAATGAAGAGGCCAGAAATAAATCCATGCATTCGCATCCAACTCCCTGTCAATGTGAGTCAAGAACAGGAAGAGATAGTTTCTTCAATAAATATCTGGCACCACCACTCTGGTGGTCTAATTGGAACAAATCACACCAAAATCACAGCACAAGCACCACACAGTGCATACCTGCATGGAAGCATCCCACTGGAGTCCTAATATCATATTTTAACTAAAATTAAAACCTACAGTTATGAAAGAGGTAACCAAAAATAGGAACTATTCTGAAAAGACAAAGGCAGATCTACTGGATACAACAGCCAGCCTGTACAGGCTTCAGATGGTCAAACCAGAAAGAACTGAAACGACAGAATAAATAGCATGGTACTACAACACCAGACAGAGTATAAAAAAAATATCCATTATATCCTCCCAAGAGGTAGAGACTCACGCTCTTCTCCATTAAGTGCAGGCTGGACTCAGTGACTCTTCTGAGGAATAGAGCATGGAAAGACAAATTACAAAGTTGCTTAGGTTTTATCTAGTGTACACATTAGCTTAGTCAGGTGATTACGACCAGCACAAGCAGAGACTCCATGCACTATCTTATGGCCCTGATCAGATAAGACTTTTCCCCCAAACCAACAGACCCAATGTAATCCTGACAGAACATCAGACAAACCATAATGCAAAATACCTAACTAGAAGTCAAGTTTTTCAAGGTCAGAAAGGACAAACTGAGATAACTGGTAAAGTAAAAGAAAGAGAGAAAGGAAGGAAGGAAGGAAGGAAGGAGGGAAGGAAGGAAGGAAGGAAGAAAGAAAGAAAGGAAGGAAGGAAGAAAGAGAGAGAGAAAGAAAGAGAAAGAAAGAAAGAAAGAGAGAAAGAAAGAGAAAGGAAGAAAGAAAGAAAGAAAGAAAGAGAAAGAAAGAAAGAAAGAAAGAAAGAAAGAAAGAAAGAAAGAAAGAAAGAAAGAAAGAAAGAAAGAAAAAGTTAGAACTAAAAGCAATGAGAGGGCTAAGATTTGAATCTGGGACAAAACAGAATATTAATAAAGAAAACGGTGAGATTCAAGTAAAGTTTAGGGTTTAATGATGCTAGTTTTGGCAAATGACCCAGAAAAGGGAAATGTGAACCGGGTGAGGGGCATATGGGAGTTCTCCATACTACTTAGGCAAAGTTTTGTTAAATCTATAATTATTCCAAAAAATCTTTATTAAAATCATTTCATTTGCCTATCTCTAACAATTTAGAAAGTATATGTTACCAAAAATTTATACACACATACTGTACAGGAACAACTTCAGGAAGAATGAAAGACAGTATAACTCTGCCTCTGTGTTCAGAAGGCTGAGGCAAGACATCTCTGTGAGTTCAAGGTTAGTCTGGGGTGCATAAGTGAGTTCAAGGCCAGACTACACAGTGAGACCCTCCCAAAAACACCCTTCCCAAATAAAACAATGTGACAAATTTAGCAGCAAACTCATGTTAAATGAAAGTTTCTTAAACAAGCAAACCAACCTTTTATCATAAATATTTCAAAAGAAATATGCCTCAGTTTTTCCTCATACCTATTAAAACTTTGATTCAGAGAAGATGTTTGTACTTTGTGTATCATCATATATGCTAAAAATTAATTTCCTAGTACTTTTTTCAAAGAGAAAGGAAATACACTGTCCCTCAATGGTAATAACTAATCATAAAAGTATAACCTTATCGTATTTAATGTTCATACCAAGAAATGCTCCTGTACAAATGGAATGTGTCAGTTACAAAATAATAAAAAACATAAAATATTTATTACTTGTAGTATATTAAGCAGATCTGTTGCTTCACATGGACAGCAGTCAAAATTAATTACTGACGGCCCCGCGGCGTGCACCCTGAAGTGCGCCTTTTCTCCTAAGGTCACGTAGTGCCCTCACGTAGATTCAGCCATTAATTTGTACTCTCATCAAACAGCTTTCTGAGAGATAACCAGAGGATTGCTGCACTTGAGAATGCACGGTCCACTGAGAGCAGCAGGCGGTGAGAGCCCCGAGTTGTGGGTGGGAGGCGACTTGCACAACAGCAACAGAAAACAGGAAGCTGGGAAGCAAATTTTAAAGCTGTTTTCCTGCCAACACATTTCATTCTCTTAATCCGCTGTGGCCTTTCTTCCTCTCCCTGTCCGAATGCTGACAATTAATTACAAAATTGAAAATCTGCAGTGTACAGGTGGAATTCTTGGTCAGCTTGATTCCAAAGTTTTCAGGTTTTGTTTTTTATTGAAGCTATTGTGCGTAGAACTATTTTCCTGATTTCTCTTTCAGACGGTTCGTTATTGTTGTAAAAAAAAAAAAAAGCTATTTTCTGTTGTTGTCATTGTTGTTGATACATGGGCTTTGTATCCTGCCAATTTGCTGAATTTATTTATCCATGAGTCTGTTGGTAGAGTTTTAAGGGAAATCTATATAAGGATCCGTACCGTCAGCAAATATTGATAACATGACTTCTTACTTTTCTATTTGTAACCCTTTAATTTTTTTCTCTTCCCTAATTGCCCTGGATGAAGTTTTAAAACAGTAGTGGTGAGAAAGAGTATGTTTGTCTAATTCCTCATTTTACAGGAAAAATTTTCAGGTTTTCCCTGTTTAGTATGATTTTTGGCTGTTTGTCATTGATAACCATGATTTCTCATACATGGTTATCGATTTAAAGTAACGTATCTTATGCCTATTTTTTCACAGCACTTCTCGTGAAGGATTGTTGGAATGTCATAAACTTTTTCTGTATCTATTGATTGATGTGATTTTTACCCTTTGCTCTGTATATGTGGTATTGCATTTATTGATTTGTGTGTGTTGAAACATCTTCACACTCATGGGATAGTAATGCTAGACAATCTTTTTAATGTGTTGTAGAAGTCTTTGCAAGAATCTTCTTTAGGATTTTTGCATCCGTGTTCATCATGGATATTGTCTTTCCTATTGAATTCTGACCTGGTTTTGGTCCAGGCTAATTCTGGCTTCACAGAATGGACTTGGAAGCCTAGCATTCCTACCTTCTATTGCATGTGACATGGTGATAATTCTTTAAGCACCTGGTAGAATTCAAAAGGAATCCCTCAGGGCTGGGGATATAGCTCAGTGTAATAAGCGCTTGCCTAGGAAGCGCAGGGTCCTGAGTTCGACCCCCAGTACTGCCAAAAAAAAAAAAAGGAATCCCTCAGGTCTTAGGCTTTTGTTGTTATTGTTGTCGGGATAGATTTTGTTACTACTTCAATCTCATAGCTTTTTATTGATCTATTTCAATTTTTATAACTTCTTGGTTCAGATTTTCTGCAGGCGGGTCATACATGTCTGGACTTTATTCATTTCTTCTAGAGTTGACAATTTATTAGACTATATTTTTATAAAATAGCTTCCAATAATCCCATGGATTTCAGTGGTGTCTTTGAAGTTACATCTTTGTTGTCTTTACTTTTATTAATTGGGGCTTCCTTGAGCCTTCTTTTCATAAATTTCCCAAAGTTTATTAATCCTGCTTATGTTTTCAAAGAATAAATCTTTTAGTCATCCATCTGTAATATTATTTTCTTAGTCTTGTGTATTACCTTCAGCTCTGCTTTCTACCCTGTTTCATTTCACTGGTTTGTGTTTCACTTGTTCTTGTGTGTGTAGGACTTTGAGACACATCATGTTGCTATTTCTTTGGGGCCATTGTGCTTTCCTAGTGTTGCTCTCATAGCTATAACCTTGTCTCTTAGAACTGCTTTCATTTATGTCCCATAAATTCCAATGTAGTTGGTTTCCATTATCATTTGATTTTAGGAATTTTTCAGTTGTTCCCCTCTTACTTCTCCAATGGCCCGTTGATCTTTCAAAAGCATAGTGGTCAATTTTCATGTGCTGTGTAGTTTGTATGATTTTCTTGCTGATAATTTCTGCTGTTATTCCATTGGGATTATTTCAGTTTTCTGTCCTCCTGGCGGCATGGCTGACCAGTGTCTGTTTACTGCTGAACTTGCTCTGAAAGCAGGGTCTCATCAGGGTAGAGGCAGTTGTGTACCCAGGGTTGTGCTGGGCCAAGAAGCTGTGAGGGACCAGCCTTCTGCTGTTCTCCACAGCAGTGCTCCCAGCTGAGACTTCATTTCTTCTCTGGAAAAGCCTCCAACAGCTGAGTTCTTTCCTCTCACGATTGTCAAAGTGTCATTTTGTTGCTGCCTGTCCCTATGGTGACAGGGAAAGGAGAGTATTTCCTTCTACCAGGCTGAACGTGATAACTGTTGGCTGGTTTTCAGGCCCCCTGGCTATCATCTGAGACTTTGCCAGCCTGGAGCATGGTTGTTCATGATCCAGTTGCTGGAGTATTGCACCCGTCCTGTGACTTTAGTTTTCCCTGTGCCACAGCTGCCATTCTCCTGGGCCCACGGATGGTGCCTCTCCAGAGTAATTTGGGTTCTAGAGACAGGAAAACGAGGGAGTTTCTTTTCTCCCACAACACCTGCTAAGTCAGAGAAAGTTCCTTAAGGTGGCTTTCTGCTCTGATTCTGCCTAGCCCACCCTCTGCTTGTCCTACTGCCACAGGTAGATGGGTGTTGGGGACCACTACAAAGTGGCTCTGAGCAGGATTTAATATTAACCAATGGCTTTCCGGGTTTACTTGTGAGATGTCTGAAGCTCAGGCACCTTGTCTCACAAGGCTACAGCAGAAGACGTCAGCTCCAGCCTCAATTAACTACAAGGAGACTGCAGCTGCAGGCTCCACACTCCTACAATAAATACCAACCTAAAGATAAGATAGTTCTGATTGACATAATTTACGAGAGAAAATTCTCCCAAGGTCCTGCGAGATTCCCACGTTTTCTTGAGTCTCCTCCTCCTTTGAAAACCAAATAAATACGGACCACGCAGAGAAGTCTTTGGCTAACTCAGAGCATATTGAAGCTGTAAGAGTCAGTCCCTCCTGGAGCCCTGAAACCATTTCCATTGTCTCATTTATTTAAGCCTTTACCATCCACTCAGTTAGGAGACTGTGGGCCTGATCAGCCTGCAATAACTTAGGGTTATTTAACCTGGTTTTCCATAGATGGGGATGCTTCTAAATTGCCCTCTCCATCCCAACAGTAAATTTGTAAAAAAAAAAAAAAAAAAAAAAAAGTGCCAGGAATGATCTCTTCCATGCTTGGTCACTGACCTGAGCTTAGACCACATTTCTGTGCATGCTATATTCCTGTCTGGTTGCAAACTCAGCTCTCGTAGGAGTCTGCTGAGACTTTCCCTTCCCACTTCACCAGAAAGGAGGCTCCCGTTCCCACGGAGCAGTGTGCCACCGGTGCTGGTTTCCTGGTGTGTCCAAAGGCCAGTATTCCTAGGTTTCACCTGGTTGCTCATATTACAAACCAGCAACTTCCTGTGGTTTTCCTATCTCCTCGCAGAGCTGAATACTTGGTTTGGATGAATATGCTGGAGCATCCTGTGAGTGCTGCCTGACTTTCACCCTGGCAGAACAATTCCATTCTTTCTGGTGTTTAAAGAGCATTTATATCTCTATGTCAAATTTCTTGCTCTGGTCACATGTTCTTTTCTCATTTATTCACATTGTTTATATTTTTATGAACATTGCCTCATTTTCTTAAAAGTTATGTCAAATCTCTGTCTTAGTTCATGCATCTCAATTTCTCTAAAATGAGTTATTGCCACCTTGCTTTGGTATTTCATGACATCTTGTCCCTGATTGCTCTTGGTCTTTGTGGTCATGTGTCTGTGCTTTGGAGGAATAGATCCCTATTCAGGTCTTGATGGGATGGCTTGTTTGCGGAGTGGCTTTTAGCAGGAAGCTTCAGCACAGATTTCGGGAACAATTTGTGGATTATTCTTACAGCGCACAACCATGGCAGTGCTGGAAGAGGCCACAAGCCCAGGCCCAGCATAGTGGAGCGGGTGTAAACTGGGGTCCTGGGCCTCCAGGTTGGTGCTAGTGCAGCTCGAGGTGTCTCCAGTGCTAATGGTTACTGAGGCTTGCACAGCTCTTGAGGTGCTGGAGGTCTGCAGCCCCTGACACCGGCCTGCCAATGAGGTCTGGACTGAAATGCAAGGCATCTGTGGTCACGGTGGTGATGGGAGCCAGAAGTTGAGTTGCCTCACAAGCTCCTCCCAAGTGCTACACTGCGCTATAGACCCAGTACAGGATACAGGCTGGAGTCAGAGTTCAAGGATGTTTACCTGGGGCTGAGTTTCCCTCATGGCAACAGTATTGGAGTCCAAGGAAAACCCTGTGCTTGTTCTCTTCTTTCTTCCAAGTGCATGGCACCTAATTACCTTTCGGTGCTGTGCTGCTGATGTTTAGGGGATGGCAATACGGATGACGCAGAGCCTTCCGCACAGTACTCATCACGTATTCAATAACCAAGTACTGCGGTCTCTCACTTGTGCCCTTGGCCACTCTGAAGACCTTTTTTAAAAAATCTAGGTACATGTACTTTATTTACAAACATTTAGATTAGCAGCTGTTTGTTTCATTAAATCCAGTCCAAATAAATCCTTCTGTCACAAAAAAACAAGACCCAGTGTGACTAACTTCGGGAATTGGGGCATCACACCGAAACAAGTCTTCCGTTTGTGACTGCTGCCTTATATCCCGGGGCTGTGTTTCTTTGGTTTGGTTTTATAAATATATACACACACCAGCAGGTCATGGTCCTAAGGGGATCACTGTAAGTCTCTAAAGAATATAATTGATCTGCTCCAGGAATTTCATTTTTTTAAAAAGTTAAACAAAGCCTAAAGTAAAGGCACGTTCACAAGCCAGCAAAATCCCATTTTCTGAACTTTTCAGCTTTGGCTTTTGTTTCACACTGACTGTCCGGCACCCTGGAACTGCCGCAGGCCCAGGAAAATTACACCTTTATAATCCAGAAAGATGCCATTTTCCTTCAGTGTCATTAGAGAGGGGTTTGAATGTGTGCTTTAAACACAGCAGTTGAACTGAATGTATTTTAGGAGCTATGCTTAAGTATATGTGTTCTACACTTCAAATAACTTCTCACTTCCCATCTACTGAACCATAGTCTCAGTTTGAAACTAACAGAAAGAACTTAGTAAAACAAGTGTTTGTTGTTTAAAGGAGATTGTTTCTCTTGCAGTGCATATTCTTTCAGTGGCCAAGCCATCTGATGCAAAGTAATAATTTACATTTTGTCAGCACGAACACCGAAGCACCATTAGAAACACTTTCCTTTTACAAAACCATTTATGATGCCATGCAATACAATGGCCCTCACACCAACACAGGGGATAACTCATATATTGGTGACATCCCTATCACAAGGACAATCAAAGAGGGAAAATGTCCAGATTTACCATGCAGGAGAAATTTATACTCTACTTGCCTTTGATAACCTGGTCACATCTAGTTGTTTAGCGGCTTAGCATTGTGTTAAACTGTTTTTGTAAGAGTTAGTCCTTCTTTTTTTATTTCTTCCGTTTTAATTAAACAGAGTAAGATACACAGAAGGCAACATAGCAGTAAAAAATACTGTTTCCCACAGACACTGGTGGAACCCACGGTCCATGGGAGCTGCAGCCTGCTGTCTGGTGCTGGGGCACATTTATCAGCTTACCCCTGTGGGGCTGAGGGTCTGCGTTGTGCCCAGACTCCACAGCCCACGGAGCCGGCCTTCCATCCTGAATGTTCTGACGGGTTTCCCTGGCAGACCCCAGGAAGGCGTCCTCTGCATCCTCTCCCGTTCTTGCACTTGCCTTGAGGAGCCGTGCGCTGTTCTCTTCCGCGAACTGTGTGGCTTCCTCACATGTAAAATCGCTCTGTGCCTCAGGATCTGCTTTGCTTCCTAGAACTGTTGCAGTTTCTGAATTGGCAAGCTTCTTTGCACCCGTCAACCTGACACTTCCATGGCCGTGTGTCCTAGTGGCATTCCACACCACAGTGCGCCTGCAGTTCCTCCGCAGGAGCTTCGTGGAACAGCTGTGAACCACTCCTGTCCTCTGTGCCCCACATCTGCTGTTTGGGTTTGGTCACTAACTTCAACAGTTTTTGCACCAAATTCAACACTAATTTGTGCGGACAATCAGTCTTCGTTTTTTCTGTATGTTGCTGAAACAAGCAAGGCTTTCCTGCTCCATCTCCCCAGTAGTGATACATTTCAGACATAAGAGCACTTGTATGGCACCACTGCTGTGGTGGCCCTGGAGGCCTGGGGCAGCTTGCTGGGTGGGAGGTAGGCGTCAGGACAAGGAAGAGCAGGGTGGGCTCGGGGGAGGGGGAGGGCAGTGGACCGAGGCCCTGGCGTGGAGGAGGGCTGGCCAGCAGGTGCAGGCACATGGTCCACAGAAGCAGTGGCAGCAGTGGATCGCTCACGTGCCTACTTGAACGGATGAAGAAACACGCAGCAGATGAGCTCTCAGTGCGTCTGCAGATGACTGGCACACAGACCAGCAAAGCAGAGGGGGCCCCGCCCATTGTAGGCCGCACCGACCAATACGCTTGCAGCCTGGGTGGGACAAAAAGGAGAGCACAAAGACGAGTTTCCTGTTCTGTGGGCCCCAGTCTTCAGAGCAGGCCCAGTCTTTGCTGCTGCTGTCTTTGCATATTTGTTTCCTGATCTCCATCTCTTCAGCCTCCAAGTGCAGACATTCCCTGCCGACCCTCCTGTGCACATCAGGCCTTTGGCCTTACCCTGGGGCTCCTCCCGTCTTGTTACATGAGCACCCACTGCACTCTCCAGCTCTTCAGTGTGCCAATGATCACATCATGGTGAACACTCACCCCATGGCCCCTAGAAATGTGACATCGCCTCAAACCTTTCTTAATCTCCAAGGGTAAGTTAACAGTCATGCCAGACATGGTACAGCTGTCCTGCCTGCAAACAGAAACAGTTAGCCCCTCTCCAGAGAACATATATTTTCTATTCATTCTGTTTCTCCACCAAACCCTAACCAACACAGTATTTTGGAACATTTGTCATTTTTTGTATGAAAGGTACAAGAATCTAGCCATAGGGCCTGAACTTTAGTGTAGCGCCTGACTTGGTTCCTAAGTCAACATAGGATACTCTGGTTTCTCTTCAGATCGTATAAATCTTTAACTTTTTACTAAGTGGACAGAGGTCCAGCTTTGAATGAGTTCTGTTTCTTAACTCCAGTGTAAGAGTAACTAAAATTATGCTCTGCGGTCTCCTTTTCTTTAAATAGAGCTTTCATATGAGGTATGAAAGTATCTTAGAGGAGAGACAGCTGAGAACTCAATTTCGTAGAGAAGATGGCATAACCTATCTTATGCTCACTGGCTAAAATATACTCAACGAATCCCCACACGAGTAACAGAATTTTCTTAGAGGCAACTTCACCATAACATGAACATAATACTATAAGAGAAATGTTAACTTTACACTGACCTTGAGATTCTCGGGGACCATGATTATCTGCCAAAAACAACTGGGGAGCTGGGCGGGAATAGACTGGTTCACACATGCTCAGAACGCACTCACTCGTTCTCTCACTGTTCACCCTTTATTCCTGTTAGTGTCTTACACTTCGATTTCTACCTTCTACACAAATGAAAACAGGAACTCGGCTACTTACAGATGTCATCAAGATGCCGTGTTCCCTGCTTTATATTAGGTGAAAGATGTACACACACACACTCACAAACATTAAACATGAAGGAATGAACCCACCATTATTTAAAGATAGCAGAATTCACTCCATTTTAAACACAAAATATTTTTTAAAAAACAAATCTCTGTAGATTCAGAGATTTGTCTGAATATTCAATATTCAATATAAATATAATATTCAATAGTATTCAATATTCAATATAAATAATTGTTTATATTCAATATAAAATAATTGTTTAAAATATAATATTCAATATAAAATAATTGTTTAAAATATGATTCTACTAACAACAAGCAAGTGAACAATTAAATAAAAATGATACCAGAAAGACAAACTTAAGAAAACATGTAGAATAATTTTATTAAGAACATATGCATAGTTACCAAAGGCGAATGTAATGAGGTATGACAATTTTAAAGAGACAAAAAATGACTATTAGAAATGCAAAGTTTAAACCAGTGCAGTGATGCACGTCTGTAATTCCACCAGTGAGGAGGCTGAGGCTGGAGGATTGCTGCAAGTTTGAGGCCAGACTGGGCTCCACAGTGAGTTCAGGGCCAGCCTGAACTATACAGTGAGACCCTGTCTCCAAAAAGAAAAAAAAAAAAAAGTTAAATGCACACATTTCAAGCAAAATCTCATATCTTGCCTGAACTGCAATGAATTGATTTCTTTTATTTGAAGAAATAACAAATCACAAGAGTCAAGACATTTTAATAAGGAAGAGTAATGAGGGTAATGTTTTGCTAGGATTAAATGTTATCAAATTATTAAAGGTTTTATTTACAGATGACTGAAACAAAATATCTCTGAAACAAGCCTAGTCATTCTGTATAAAAATTTTAATATGAAAAATTATTATTAACTCATAATAAAGTCTTATTTGAAGAAAAGAATCAAAACGAACACATAAATATTTTTCAAGTTGCATCTATTACTGAAATCCATGCCTGCTACTACTGTGGCCCTTCTTGAGGGTCCCTGCACCATGTAGGCACCATGCCCCTCTGGTTTGTACAGAGAACGACAGGCACATGGGTGACTGCCTTCTGCGGCACCCGGGCACAAGCTCCTTCCCTCCCACTGTCGCTGTGGAGTCAAAGTTCTCAGGGTAACTTCATGTATGAGCAGCCTTCCCTTCTCAAGTAGCCTCTGAGTGACCAAAGCAACGGACACCACCAGCTACACACTTGGACTTTACCCTCTGGTGCTCCTATTTTTCACCGCTGTCTCTTAAGGGATTGTCGCTAGAGCTCTGACAAAGATGAAATTGGGGGGGGGGGGGAGAAAAAGCACTTAATGCCTGTGCTCTCACCTCACCACGGCTGCCTCTTTACAGCCCTGCAATCTCCCTGAATATGTGACCAATAAAAGTTCCCCTCTTGATACAAATCTCTTGTGCTCTCCTACACCATTCTCTCCCTCTAATACACACCCCGAGAAAGACACGTGTCCCAGTGACATAGGAATGGCTCTTCATAATAAGTGAGGGCACAGAACAAACGCCAAAGGAACAAGGTTCACGAAAGTGACAGTGACACCCATAAACACACACTGCATCACCCGACTTATTTGTAATATTTCACTTACTCTACACAACCTTCTACACTGACATCACTGTTCTAATTTCACAATAAGAACCAAATATCCCAAAACTTCGTTAACTCAGATGATAATACTTCTAAGCAAAAATGAACAATTAAAACAAAAATATCCCTGACTTAAATATCCTAAACTTTTTGAAACATTCTACTCCTGAATAGAAAGGTGCTTTGAGATTGTAAGTATAAAAAATCAGAAGATGGTGAAGTTTCTTGAGTACAAAAGCATAAAAACAGGCACTTAGACCAACTGAACAGAACAGAGGACACAGAAACAAACCCGTCTTCCTACACCATATTATTCTTGACAAAGGGACCAACAAACACGCTGGAGGACAGACAGCTTCATCAACAGTGATGCTGGGAAGCTGCATATGGGCTTGTAGAAGGTGAGACTAGAAAGTCATCTGTTGCCTGGTACAAAAATGAATTCAAACAATTAGGTATAAGATCTGAAGCTTCAAAATTGTTACAAGAAAACATAGGGGAAATACTTGAAGCTGTAGGTACAGACGAAGGTTTCATGAGTAGGACTGCAGTAGGAATGATAGGTTGCACAGGAAATAATAGCAAGAATTCACAGAAAGGACTGCCTCACAGTAAAAAGTTTCTACACATCGAGGAAAACAACCAAAACAGTAGAGACAACGGACAGAATAGGGGAAAATCTTTGCCAACACTGTTCAGACAGATGAATAACATCTACGCTATATGAAGAACCTCAAATGTTAACAGAAAGTAAAGTGCCCGGTGAGTGACAAGTTAACTTCACCGACGTTCGAGCAGCAGTCAGCTGTGGCGAAAGGCCTGTGGTTGTGTGTGGACAGATTACTGGTGGTCAGCTTATGACCCCAGCTGTACTGAGTGAACGTGGTGCCGGCTGAGGGAGGCCCGCCTGAGGACTGTTACCTCCAGCTGAGAGGCAGAAACGGAAAGGGATAGTGGATTTCTCCTGTTGGTTTTAGTTACCTCCTTTGTTCTAATAAAAGCTGATTGAGACGAGTGAGTGGACCACCACGGTCCCAGAGACTGTGAGCCCCCCGATCCCAGACTTTTAGCTCTCTCGTTTTTCTTGTCTCTTCTACTTTCCTTTGTTCACCTATGGGCACCTCGTTCTCGGGACCTGTCACTATAGACAGAACCAGCAGTCAGTAAGTATGTTTTTAAATCTTCCCCATCGATAACCATTAGGGAAATGTACATCTCAGGCCAGAAAGTATGGCGATCAAGAATACAAAAAATAGTAAAATGTTACTTTACCTTTTTAGATGGCAATAATTTAAAAATAATACCAAGAGTTGGCAGAAATTAGATTAATGGGATAAAGTATATAAACAAAGGAAACATGAACTGACACAAAGGCTCTGATGGGAAGCTGCTTGTGAAATTCCCTTGTTTCATATTCTGCCAACGGCTGGAGTAGGTGGCAGGACGCTGGGGTGAGTGGTCCCATGGCAGCTGTGGAAGCAGCACCAAAAGGCGAGGGGGCGACCCAGGGGAGGGCTGACCAGCTGCCCCAGCCTTGCCACGGCTACCTGCAGCCACCTTCTTGGCAGCTTGGAAGGCCCCGGAGGACTAGAACACAGTCCATTTGGAGCCTGAGAGTGTCTTGCAAGCCTTGGAAGAGACAGGCAGAGATTCCCTCCCCTCACCATGAAGTGGTACAGTGGGTGGTTTGGCTGTTCTTTACTTCCCTCTGCCAAGTAAATCAAGAGGCAGATGGCCTTGTCCAGCAAGTAGACCAGCTGCAGCAGGTGGAGGAAGACATGTGATGCCCAGGTTGTGAGGTGTGGGAAGCACAGCCTCCTCCAAAGCGTCCCCAGAAGCATAAGTCCACATGTCTGATAAAATTCCCAGGCTATTCGTCAAAAGCAGAACCCCTGGCCCGGGGAGAACTAGGAGGGCTGCCTACTTCTACCCGCCACACCATGTGCAAAACCCGTGGGGCTGTGGGAGCTGGCAGAGCAGGGCAGAAGGAGGGCGAAACAGCGCCTGAGTGGCTGCGACGGCTGTGGGATCATGGGGCCGATAACACGCAGTCAGTCCCACAGATGTCCTATGTAGCCAGCATGGCCAGCACCCCGTCTGTGAGATGGATTCTGCAGGATGTGCAGAGGAGGCCCCAGAAGCAGGGAGTCAGTCTGTGATAAATGGGTTGATGGCAGCAGTTCGCCTGGTTTGAGAGAATCCAGGAGACCTGGGGAGCAAGTCGCTGTCCAGACATGATGACTGCTCTGTGTGAAATGGGCCTGTGGCAGATAATGTTTGCACTGCAGTCCGCAGTCCCAATGAGAAGTAGCTGGCAGCGGGCATGGAGGACATGACCCGGCAGGCAGGCAGGCCATCTGGCACATCCAGGTCAGCGCAGCCCTTCCAGCCCCCTTTACAGCTCACCTGATCCACGACACTGCAATGCCTTGGCCAGACCGGTGGGTGGAAGTGAAGCACCAAGGTCAGGCAATAGCTATATAAGCTGCACTGGCAAAAGAGAAAAAGAAGTGGGGCCCTGGATGAGCAGGGCCATCCTCCCAAGGACAGGCTGTGGGGCCACTGCAGATCGGTCAGATCCAGATCTACACAGACCTGCTGGCTGCTGGCCTAGCCACAGATAAGGTAGACAGGCAGCCCTCAGCTGTGCCGCTGACTCTGGGGAGGCAGTTACGCCCTGAGCAGCAGTACCAGCCAGCAGGCCAGGACCAGAAGGCCAAGGAAGACCCAGTGAATCAGCAGGAAGTGACATTGCGTGCTTTAACCCCAAGTAGGAGGCAACCTGAGATATCTGGGTCTGGGGGTTCTGGGAGACCAGAGGGCACATATGGAGTTGTTTACTGGTCCCTCACAAATGCGCAGCATGTACTAGCATTGGTGGATACCAGAGCTGAGCCAACACTAATGTATGGCAACCAAGACCATTTTACAGGAGGAGCTACTGCTTACATAGGCAGGTGTGGAGGTCACTACATCACGGTCCAGAAGGCCCAGGTGGCTTTGGGCTTTGGGTGCTTGCCTCCACAATGTATGATGTTTATGTCTCCCCATTTGCAGAATATATACTGGGCGTGGACATACGATGGGTGCTCAGAGGCTCAAGACCACACAGGAAAAATTCTGGTTGTGGATTTGCAGAAAACCATAGTCCAAGGCCAGCCATACCACAAACACTGACTCCCACAGACCATGTGGGTTGTGTGCATGAAGCAGTACCAGCTACCTGGAGGCCATGAGGAGATGGGACAGACTGTCTTGAAATTGGAAGCAGGGTTAAAACTTCCTGCAGAGCCCTTCAGTATGGCCCATACAGAAGCCAGACAGGTCATGGTAAATGACTGTAAAGTCTCACCTGGATGCTGACCCAGGAGAATGGACTACAGGACTTGACCCCTAGTCCCTAGTCCCTGCAGAAGGGAAAGAGGGACCTCTAGCTGATGCTGGATATAGTGGGGGATCTATGAAAGTACTCTGGTTTCGACCCAGGACAGGTAGGTCAAGCTAATGGGCAGAGCTGTGGACAGTGTCATTACCTGTGTTGCATGAAGCAGATCCCCTACATGTGTGCACAGATATTTGGGCCATCTTGAGGGGACCGATAGGCTGTTAGCTTGGACAGAGTGAGGTGTGATAGCGTACTCTCCATTTCAGGGTGCTGACCTATGTGGAAGCATGGCCAAGAAGCTGACCATTTAGGCATCATAGTTCAGTACAGAAGCCCCTCCTCTCACCAGCAAATGACTTAGCAGATGCCTTGACCAGGCAATGGTTGACTGCTAGGAATAGTGCCTGACCACAAAAATTGACTGCTGATACCTCTAGGAACATTATCTGACCAGGGCCAGGAGGACAGACCACAGGATTTGACCCCTAGTCCCGCAGGGGACTGCTGTTACCTCTAGGAACAGCATCTGACCACCGCCAAGGACCATACACTTAGCCCCCAGGCTGACTCAGTCAGATAAACGCACATGCACTGGTTATGGCACTATGTAAAAATACAAACATGAGATAACAAAATACGTGGGAGTTACACAATAAAGAGGGGGGCAGCCCTCCGCTGTGGGCCGTGCTGCCTGCTCCTGTTGCTGGTGTCTTGCACCCATGCGTTCTTTAACCTTGGGACTTCACCCCCGAAAATCTCCCTGAGCATGCCAACAACTTTTAATTTTCAATATAGTATGTGACAAATTGATTCATCTCTGAAATAAATTTCTTTTAAAGATCTTATAAAGGAAAAGAAACTTACTGTCTTAAGGGAACTATTTGTGAAACTTAAATATCAGAGTCTGGTCTTAGCCATCAATTTCCTTAATCACCTCTGCGGCAGCACTGCTCCCAAAGGTCTAAACCAAATTAATGTAAGTATCCTACGGGGTTGTACATAAACAATTCCTCGGTCATGCTGAGAGTTTCTGCAATAGATAGAAACCAACATAAGCTTGTTTAATTAAGCAATATTCTACATTGAATATGAACGCCAGGAGTATGCACAGAAAAACTCAAATAATATACTCATACTGTATTTAGCCAAAACTAATTAATTTACTTTTTCCACCAGTCCCACATCTAGTTGGTCTCCTGCATCCAAATTAGTTACTGAATTCTGTTCAGCTCAGCTCAGCCAAAGTGTTTGACTGTGAGTGGGAATGTGATGTCCATAGTGGAGGCGGGTATCTAAACTAAGTTTTCAAGGGTCCAGTAATTTCTCCACCAATCTGAATTATTGATGAAATTTAGGGCCGTCGTAAGAAGAACATGGGCACATTTGGACTACGTAAGATCACAGCAGCTGTGGAATCTCCCCTCAAGAAAGTAGAGATTCTAATATTTTTGGCTTCTGCTAAGTATCCTCTGCTGTCTCCACCGGAAAAAGAGAGGAAGGGAAAACCAGCGTAGATGGCTTATCACTCAGTTTGACATGAATGCAAAATTGTGAAAGGTATGAAATGCAGGTTATACTGATCTCCTCTGAGGCAGGAGATTAAATCCAGCAGGAGCAGCGAGTGTGCTTTGAAAGCTCTGACTGATGTCCGTGTGTCAAGCGTTATGCGAAGTATTTTATCCTTTCCACCTTATTTAATGCTAGCACCATGTTCCCATGAAGCAAGTGCTGTTTGGGTAACTATTTGAAAGGTACGGAACCGATACTTATCCTTTGATCAGCTCCTCCAGTTCACACAGTGAGGAGGTGGCTGAAGTCAGTCATTACCCACAGGTGGTCAGCATCTACGTGGAGGGTCTTCCCTATTTTGATATTAAGTTTTCAGCGTGGACTTTGACTACATCGGTATTACGCATGCTTTGCAATATGTAAGTGCTCTAATGTTTCATTGGTAAATGGGCAGTTTTCTACTGAGAAACGTGAGAACTTTTTATTAGTACACATTTGCAGGACAGGAAGTTTACATTGGGCTTGGGGAGTAGGTGTGTTTGCATAACAGCCTTGTCTCTTTTTTCTCCCCTCCCGTCCCCCACCCATCTTCCTCCTGCCATCTCTAGACCCCCTTCCCTATTTTCGTTATTGCTGTTATTTTTCCAGTTCATACCTGTGGCACATAATGTCTGCAGCCGTCCTGAGTAACGAGCACATGCTCGTGATGCCTCTTAGATCACTCCGTGCTAGATGCCATGTAAATGGACAGCTTTGAAAGTTTGCTTCCAGTTTTCTCTCCATATAAGCAGGCATAAGCAATTTATATTTAAGTATTTGGGACTTACTTGCCTTAAATTTAACTAAATTAAGGAAAATTTGTCTCATATGATATTATTCGGATTTTAAGAATATTCATAAGTGAAAAACAAAAAAGCTGCACCTTGGTTAAAATGTAGCATGCCTGGTTTACCACTTCATCAATTCCCGCCACTTCTCATACTAATATCACACGTCTAGACAGAGCATAAAGTAATATCTCAAATTTGAAGCTCCAAGCTTAAATCAGTGTGGAAAATGGCAAAAATCATAAAATGAAAATAATTGTTTGGGTTCATAATATTAAACTGCAGAAAGTAAAACCCTTGCCTTGGAACCATTTTCACATCTGCCCAGGCCATACGTGGCGGGGTGGGGCTCATCCACAGTCCCGGCCACTCTGGCAGGGAGACAAGAGGAGCCCAGGTGCCCACGGCCAGGCTGAGCAGCACAGTGAAACTTAATCACAAGGATAAATAAATGAACAAGAACTGTTCAAACAAAGCCAGTGCAGTTCTGCAGCTGCTAACGGAGCGGGCGTGCGTCTTAGAACCCGGCGCAGAGCACAGACGGCCCCGCCCACCACAGCATCCGCAGGTCTGGGAACTGTGCTCATCTCGACCCGCTAACTCGAGGCACTGGGTGAAACATGGTGCAAACGTGGCAGAGCAACGAGAAAACAATGCAAACGAAGACCATGGAGCCTTCAGAACGCAGGATAAGGTGCCTTTTCTGGAAGGACAATTCTAAGAGTGTACTTCATAGTGGATTCTAATATTAAAACAGACCTAAAAGACCTGTAAGAGTTTTCTGTAAGCCAAACCGCACCGTATCGCTGAGGTGTTCATTTAGCTAACCAAGCTACCAAACAGATGGAGGTGCATTCAAGAAGGTGGCCAGGGAAGGGACTCGGTTCCAGAGGTGGGCACGGGGAAGCCTGGGGTGCTCAGGGGTCTTCCACTGCTCGACTCAGGTGATAGGTGTGCGGGAATTCGCCTGAATCCATCAGCCTCACTGCTCGGTTTTACGCTAAAATGGCATTCTGTTAATGAAGTCGTACGCAGTCAAACTCCTCCTGGTTCTTTTCAGAATAAAGAACACAAGACAGTGTCTGAACGTCACGAGGAGGAACTTCGGAGCAAAAGACAAGTGAGCGCGAGGCGTTGACGAGAGGAGCGGACGTGAAGACGCCAGTGTGCGAACACGCAGGCTGGAAGTCTGGGTTCGTGGCTCCCACGGGGCATCTCGGATTTAGATATAATCACGTTCGAATGTCCACCAGCATCCCAAATTAGTAATCCTCACAGCACATCTTCATTTAAATTGAATTTATTGTAACTAACACACGAAAATTCATATATATTGGTGAGATAGTATATATATGATGTTTTAATGTATGTATAGTGCAATGTTTAAACTGGAATCAGATTAGACAAATCTTTTTGAAAGTTTATCATTTCTTTATGACAAAATTTTCTATATCCTTTCTTCTAGCTGTTCAAAAAGTATAGCTCATTTCTGTCATCTGTAGGCTCAGTGCTGTGCAATAGCAAGGGAACTTCGTGCTCCTGATGGCGCCTAGTCTGCACGTTCAGCTTCCCGCCCCCTTCCTACTCTCTGCGGACCTCCCGGCATCTGGGAACCACCGTTCTGCCCCGCTTCTTTGAATGCAGCTGTTCTAGTGTCCACATGCGTGGGATCGCGCAGACTTTGACTTCCTGTGCCTGCTTCCTTCACAAAGTAGACTGATCTCCATGCCCATCTATGTCACAAGTTGTTTTTTTGTTTTGTTTTGTTTTTTTATACCAAGCAGGAGTCTATTTAGCGTAAAACCATGTTTTTTCTTTTATCAATTTTCCCATATCTGGACACTTGGGTTGTCTCCTTTTATTAGCTCGTGCGAATGTGAACGGTGAGCGGGAAGATGGGAGGTCTCTTCTGCACGCTGCCTTCATTTCTCATGGGCTCCTGCCCAGGAGTGGGATCCCTGGATCACAGGGGCTTGTTTAATGGCTTCAGGAACCTCCACACACTTCCCGTAAACGCTGTGCTGACTTCCAGTCCCACCCACTCTCTCTGCACCGTTGTCGGCACCCACCCTTTTGTCTTTACACAGCGGCCTTTCCTGCTGGACTGAGGTGGTGTTTTGCTGGGGTTTTGGTTTCCATTCCTCCGGTGATTAATGATGTTGTGCATATTTAGTTTATTTTTAGGATTGAGTATTTTCAGGTCTAATTTTGATAGAAGTCTACTTATGTCAATTGCATATTTTTAACTTCAATTATTTATTTCTCTGCTACTTTTTTACTTCTTTAAATATGCCTGATACTAATCACTTGGAAGATACAGAGCTAGCAAATACACTCTCCATTCTGCAGATTGTACCTACCGTTCTGTGTGACACCCTCGGTTTATGCTCCCTTGCTTTCTGTGCCTTCAGGGTATTATCCAAACCCCCCTTTCCCATTTCATTATCCAGAAACATTTCTCCTGTGCTTTTCTGGTAGTATTACCATGGCAGTTCTCATATTTAATCTGTAAAACACTTTGAACTGATTTTTTTAACTAGTGGGAGATAGAAGTCTCGTTTAATTGTTGGACATGTAGTCATGAAATTTTCCCAGCCCCATTTATGGAACAGACTAATTCCCAGTATGGGATCCAGGCATCTCTGTTAAACCAGTTGGATGTACAGCAGCAGCATTCTGATCTTAGCAGTCAAAGCAGCCCACTATATTTTGTGATCGAAACACTGGGGGAACCCAAGTTATATGTTTGTGTCTTGGAAGAATTTTGAAAAAATATTAAATAATCATTCTTAGGTCTACACCATCATCATAAATTCATCGGTGTGGCTGCCAAATAAGAGAACAACAATGACTTAGAGACAGATGGGTATAGTTTGTCACTCTGAGAAACATCTGTGAACCATCACAGCTCTGAAGTTCTCTCAGGTATTAACTTTGACAGCTTCCCACTGAGGAGAGAACGATGTCATATCCACTTCATGTATGAAGACCGTGACACAGAGAGGTTGCATCAGTATTCAAAGACACACAGCTGCCCAGGGGAAGGGGCTCCTGGGGTTCAATCCAGGCACTTCTGAGTTCAAACCATGTGCATTTGAGACTATGCTTGACTTAGCTGGCATAAAAACTGGACACTCATGAGTTAAAATGAATGTACATTTTGCGTTACTGCAGATACACCTTAGGGACTCACGCATACCTGGTAAGAACTAAACAACTGAGCTACATTCACAGCCTTTCAACTATTTGTTTGTCTGCAGGAAAATGGAAGCACCATGAGGCCACAGTGCAGTGTCACAAGTTGTTATATATACCAAGCAGGCAAAGAGTGAATTTGCAATCCTCCTGCATCACGCTTCCAAGTAGCTGGGATTACAGGTGTACACCACCAACTTGGATAAATTTACACTTTTGCAATGAGAATAATAGTACTTTGTTGGTGATTATAACATTATGGTCTAACGACAGTGCTTATAACTATGGTCTATTTGACAGCACTTATTTTACTACATAACTTCAGCCCCTAAGATATTGTTCCTTCCTTACAGATACACAATAAAAGTACCAATACTGGTGCTGAACGTTACATCAGGAATTGTGCACAGAAATGCCAAACTATTACATTTCTAAAACATGTTCTATTTATTGAATGTGATACCATAATCTGAAATACTGAGAACAATGAAATGTTTGTACCTTTTCTGCATTCCTATCATCAGAATGAGCTGTTGGTTTTACAGACAGGACTCAGAGAAGATATGTTTGTGTGACTGACCAATTCCGTGGGAACAGACAGCTTGCTGATAGTTTCGGTCACCTCACTGATGGTTTTTGTTGCCTGAATACCTGCTGACTAAAATGGCTGAATAAGTGATTAAGAGGTAAAACGTTGTTGCTACCTGAATGTGACACCCAACTGGTTTAGGAATAGGCTCCTTTTTTCCTGAGACAGGGTCTCTGCTGTGTAGTTCAGACCGGCCTTGAACACACTATGTAGCCCAGGCTGGCCTCAGGCTCGCAGCAATCTCCTGCCTCAGCCTCCTGAGAGGTGGGATTACAGGTGTGCACCCCTCCACCTGGCAGGCTCCGTTTCTTAATTCTGCAACAAACAGATAATGCTGTATAGGCAGCACAAATTAGCCATTAAGAAATCCCAAACAGCTTCTGCAGTGTAAGGAAATATTAATAATCTGCAAGACTTTAATTTGCTGCTGTTAAGCAAAAACAAACTCCCCAAAGGTACTGTGATTGGGAGCAGCAAACCTGATCTGATAAGTACAGTGCCCACAGTGGTGAGCAGGAGGAACACGCAGGAGGGAGAAGGTGGGTGGTGACCGTGAAGAGGAGTACTGCTTGGAACATAGGCACTTGGGCACAATAGGCAACATGATTCCACAGCAATGGTGCTGATCATTCCAAGAAAATAAGTCACCTAACTTCTCACCTCAAACTCAGCTCCTCTCCTTGGGGAAAGATTTATCACAACCATACGACATTTATAGCTGAGCCCAAGGAAGAACAACTCTGCAAAGTACATTCCACCATAACGGTATGACTGACCTCGTGGATTCAGTACCTACAATACACAGAGCCTGGGTGGCAGAGCATCTTCTCCTTCATTGACAGTGGTGTACTTCCGGGCTTAGCATATTTCATTAGAATCACAGTGGATATGATGAAACAGGCAGAACCTGTAGGCACTGAAAAAGAAAAAGTTTTGAAAAATGTTCAACATGGGAAAAAGGATAGGTGTAAGTTACCGTGGGTACCCATGCCTAACGTGAGCTTTTTTGATCTAATTAAGGTTACCGTGGTGTTGTCTCCCAGTCTTGCATAAGGAGCAATGGAAATAAGCAATGCAAGCTTGGGAACAGACTTCATCCTTCTGGGGTTTTCCGATCAACCCCGACTAGAGCCCGTCATCTCTGTGCTGGTCTTCTTCTGCTGCATGGTGACTCTGGTAGGAAACTCAACCATCATAATTGTGTCTTACCTAGACCCCCAGCTCCACACACCCATGTATTTCTTTTTGTCTAACCTATCTTTTCTGGACCTCTGTTATACAACTAGCGTTGTCCCCCAGACGCTGGTAAACCTATGGGGTGCAAACAAGTCCATCACCTATGGAGGGTGTGTGTTTCAGTTCTTCTGTGCTCTGGATTTGGGAGTCACAGAGAGTCTTCTCCTGGCGGTGATGGCCTACGACCGCTATGCTGCTCTCTGTCAGCCTCTGCACTACACAGTCAGGATGCACCCTCAGCTTTGCCAGAAGATGGTGCTGACCTGCTGGCTCGGTGGCCTTGGCAGTGCCATAATAGTTTGTTCCTTGACTTTGAACTTGCCACGGTGTGGGCACCAAAAACTAGATAGTTTTATCTGTGAGACGCCAGCACTGATCAAGATGGCCTGTGCTTATCCAAGAGTAATTGCAATTGTTATTTTTGCTTTTGGAGTGATGCTTCTTTCATTACCTCTGTCACTAATTCTTATTTCATATGGAGTCATCACTTGAGTAGTAATACGGATCAAGTCAGTAGGAAGATGGAGGAAACTCTTTAATACCTGCGGTTCCCACCTCACAGTAGTAGCTCTATTTTTATGGGACAACCATTTATACGTACATAAACCCACAAAATAACATGTCCTGGGAGGAAGGAAAGTTCTTTACATTCTTTTACACGATTGTCACACCCAGCCTCAACCCTCTGATCTATACTTTAAGAAACAAAGATGTGAAGACTGCAGTGAAGAGGATAGTGCTCACTGAAAAATGTTCAGCAAGGTCATGAGTTGGGCAGAAAATATACCAGAGTGCAGCGAACGTAAGAAATACTGATCTTCGTAAACTGAAGCTTAGCAAAGTCATTTGCTTAATGACCGTTTAAGAGATGCTCACCCTCTTCCAATAATTTTTCTATGCATAATATTTAACATCGATAATACAAGCAACAAAAAATGTAAAGAGAAACAAAGAAAGCACAATAGGGCTGTTAATGAACCAAGATTAAGCACGGGCTACACTTTGGAATACTTTGGGCTGCAGTGAATACAAGGGTGGTGAAACCCTGAACGCACTAATGAAGGCAGACCCCGACTGGGTGCTAGGACCCCGGGGTGATGGCTGTTCCCTTTCCGGCATCACTGTCTTATGAGAATTACTCACCCCTCGCTCATGCAGCCTCGCCTGGTCGGGTTCATGGAGGAGACCACCTACTAAAGCACAGGCCGTGCTGTCACTGGACCTATCTGGACGTGTGGACAGCATGAGACAAATTACCTTTCCCAGTCTGCCCTCCGCCAGCACAGACCAGGGGAACCTGAGCTCTCACTCTGAGCCACTTCATCTATGTGCACTGTCTTGTCTGCGCTCTCCTCGCCTCCCTCACACCGGTGGGGATGTGAGTGTGCAAGGTAACCACCCTGGGCCCATGCTTGGGAACTGAGCCACAGAGAGGAGGCGACAGTGAGATGGAATCGCAGTGAGCACATGGGCAGAGGAGCGCCTCCGGGCCACACAGGGAACCGTCTCCTCCCGTGTGAAGTCCCAGCTGAGCCGCTGCACTTCCTGTTCTCCCATTACTGAAGCTCGCATTCACGTGACCCTGACCTGATTACAGTGGGAGAGCTGCTGTTGCAGAGAATAGGGGGCGCTGTCTCTGAGCAGGAAATGAGCGAGGCATTGTAGATCTTCACTAATTTCCTTCCTGGTAGATACGGAAAAGAGCATAGAAATCAATTCCTCAAGGCTTTGAAATGAATTTTATCATTGTTATATTTCAGAATGAATCAGTCCATGAGGGGCTTCATTACCACCAGTCTAAAGAAATAATGGAAGACTTCCGGGAAGATGGCAACCGGGTAGGCAGCAGAGAGAGAACCTCCCTGAGGATTACCACCCAAACAATGAAATATAGCAATATGAAGACAGAAATGAGGACTTCCGGGAAGAAGACGACCAGCCGAGAGAGCGAGTGCGGAGGGAAGAACGGCTTCAGCTCCTGAACCCGACAGAGAACGTGCTACTGGAACAAACTGCACCAAACCGGGCAGCGCTCCGGGATCCCGCTCAGAACCCCACCCCCGCAGCCAGCGCTGCGCGAACTGGAGCAACAGCGACCGGCCGGCGGGATTTCTGAGTCGGGGAAAATCTCCATCCAGGGAAAAACATCTGAATGGCACTCCTGTTTGCACGATCACAGGGTGAGTTAAGTGCGCGCTCTAACCGGTTTTTCCTGAATCGGGAAGAAGCTCAGCCCAGCGAGAGACATCAAACCAGCTTTAAGGACTGTGGGATCTCCCGGGTGGGAAGACCTACTTAGGCGCCCCAACGGGTTTTGTGAGGGGGGAAGGAGCTCCACCCAGGGAGGAACACCTGAGTGGCCTATCTGCAAGAATCCTGGGGTGGCGAGCTGTTTATTCGCCCTGGCCAGGTCTTGGGGTAGGGAGTAGAAGCGGAAATCTCAGCAGACAGCTTAAGGGACATT
>PVLD010021391.1:0-31571 GCA_004027595.1 Dinomys branickii
CTATCTTATCTATAATTTGGTATTTCCTTTAATGTTTTTGTGTTAACTAATGTGAAGATAACTATGTAATACAACATCCAGTTCTAATTCCCTACTATATTCTGTATAACTTTGTATTTTCTGTATTGTTTATGGCTTTTCTGGTTCATATGTCTCCATTCTTTTGTCTTTAAAATAAAATTAAAAACAAAAAACAAAACAAAACAAAACAAAAAAAAAACCAAATTCCACATAGAATTTTGATAATCACTAAGATAGATTTGTTGACTTCAAAAAAAGTAAATAATCTGTCACTATTCCACATTTAAGGTTTTCTGTACAGTAATTCAACACACTCAAAATCAATATGCACTTGAAGATACTAAAAATAATAGCAACTTTGTGCATAAGGATTCATACATTCTAATGGAAACATGAAAAAATAATTCTGTAAGCATTCAGCCAATGGGCAACAGCTCAACAAATTACACTGTACACTCACAGCCAATGACCACGAACACATCAGAGTCCAAATGCTCTAAGCCCAAAAAAGTCTCGAAAACGTGGACTCTAGAGCATGCATCCGTTCTTTCTGCCACTGATGAACAACTCTGACACAGAACAGCTAGAAACATGCTAGTGTTGGGTGTTAAGACACGTGTTTACCAGAGGCTTAATATCCTTTCATAAGGTACAGTTGGGAAAACAAAGTAAAAACTCAGTTATACATGAAAAGAAAAGCACTCTATCTCTATAAAGGTTTTTAGAAATAATACTGCAGGCTGTGGAAAGTGACAATTTTATGAATGGGAAGGGAACACATCATGGCCACTGGGGTCTTTCGAGACTTTGGAGAACTAAAAAAGAATAAATTTCACTAAACCAAATCAAGAATGCATCCTCACAAGGACCACTGCTATTATTCTATCTCAGGATAGGAAAGGACAGAATCAATTTAAGAATGCAGGTCCAGGTATGGTTGTACACACCTGTAATCCCAGCAATAGGAAGGCTGAGGCAGGAAGATCACTTCAAGTTCAAGGCCAGCCTGAAAAGTATAGGGAGACCCTGTCTTAAAAATCCTAAATAGGCATGACTGTGATTTAAAGGAGTTAAACACATATTTGCCTAAACAGATCAAAAAAAATGTTTACAATTATTTGAAAAGGCTATTAAAACGTTTGTTTTCCAATGACACAGCTGTAGATAACAGATGACAGTCATTTCTTTCAACCAAAACAATATATAACACAAGATTCACCACAGAAGTAGATAAAAGAATCCAGTTGTTTTCTTGTAAGCCAAACATTGAAGAGAGTGGCAAAAATATAAAACAATGCTACTGTTGTAGTCAGGGCTTGCAAGGGGAACAATTTAATACAGGACACATAATTTATTGGATTATTTTATAAGTCACCTAAATAGTCAAGTTCAAAAGAGTGCAAGAAATCTGTCCACACATTAGAGACCCAAAGAATCCAGATGAGGGCCTGGATCCCACAGTGATGTCTTGCACAAGTCCAGCTGAAGACCTATAGCCCACCACAATGCCCACCACAAGTCCAACCAGAGCCTATAGTCCACGATGTCTCATGCAGGCCTGTTTCATGTATCTGCATTAAGAAGGCCCCAAGGTCAGTGGTGGCAGCTAGAAAGTCTGTGCCAGCAGGATGAAGGGTCTGGGCCGGCAGGCTGAGAAATGTGCACTGGAGCCAGGAAGTGACAAAGGACCAGCCCTCCCTCGAAAGGGACTACAGCTATCCTCAGTGACAACAAGACCCCGAGCTCCTGGCGATGAGAACAGCCAAGTTCACATTAGGAAGGCCAGCATGACAGGCTCCTCCAGGAGAACCCACAGATCCTCTTCTTCTCCACTTCTTTTTATTTTGTTGGCCGCAATCCTCAGGTGGGCCTTCCACACTGAGCACCACACTGATGCAGTTCGGCTGGGTGTTACAAGCGGCCCTCCAGTTGTCAATCCACCACAGCTGCCTATCCCACAAATACATTATTTGTATTAATATGTACTGGGTTTATAATTTTTAATGAAAATATATTTTCAAATTTTCTCAATTTTAATTTCCAATATGGCAACGATTACAGATGTAGCCTTCATAACGAAGCTCGGGAAGATCACAAATAATTACCAGGATTACAAAACACACTAACTGAAGTAAAGCGTCTGCAAGCATGTGTGAGGCATGGGGTCCAATCCCCGCATTCACCCCCCAGACACAAAAATATGAAAAAAAATTTAAATAACAAATGTTTAAAAAAGCACACTATGGCCAAAAAAATGAGAACTTTTATTATTGATAACTACATCAGTGGAATATTGCTCATCACATCCAGGACTACCTATAATAAATGAACAGGAGGCAATGCAATCATAATTTGAAGACTCACCAAACTACTCAACCCATAAAGATTTTCGTACTCATTTGTATAAAATAATTGTTTTAAACTTTCCACTGTATCTCCAGTTTTAGTGCTCTTCTCACTTATCTTGCATTTACACCTATTCCTCTTACAAGAACTGTTAAATGTTTGCTTTGTAAAGTCCTCTTAAAGACTCACCGTACAGAAATCTGGATGTCGCAGTTGTTCTGCTTTCCAATTTGTTAATCTCTACTTTCTACTAGTTATGTCCTATATTCAACTACTATATTTTGTCTTTATTTCTCAGAGTTTAATGCTTTATTTATATTTCACTCTTCATAACTACAACTGCATTAGTATTTTTCTATGCATTCCATAAAAACATAATTCTTTTTCAAAACTTTTCTTCTAGGTCAATATTTATTAAGCATCCACATGGGTAACAGTTTAACTAGAACAAAATATAACAAGTTATGAAGCTGCTATTCCTATCATTTAATTCTTCAAATGTTTAACAGAAACAGCTACCTAGCTAGTACTACGCCAGGAACTTATCAGATGCAAAGTCATGCATAAATTGGGCCCTCAGATGTTCAATGAGCATAAGAATATACAACCTTGTGAACCAATAAAGAAAGCAGTCAATAATAGCAAATAATTATGCACTCACTGGGCATGGTGGTGCCTGTAATCCCAGCACTCGGGAAGCTAAGGCAGAAGGATCACTGTGAGTTCAAGGCTGGCCTGGACTACATAGAGATTTTCTCTCAAAAAAGACAACCATGCACTAAATTGTATAAGATATGCTATTATAAAATGTGTGCGTACTATGGAGGATTAATGTGTGCGCATTAGACTGTGAGCGTAAGCTGCCATTCTCTCTACTTCGACAACAGTAAACTCCAGAAAACCTGTCCTGACCTAGTGTGGCTATTGCAGCAAGAACTGCATTTCTTTTATGACAGACAAAGCTTAACTCGATCTGAGATAGTCTGAAAATATGTTCTTATTTTTCTTTCTTGAAAAGTATATCAACATTCCACATTTATCATTTTCAATTAATCATTTTAAATGTCCAACAGGCACTAGGGTAAATCAGTAAAATAACAGACAAGTTTGAGACCTGTCTCCAGACTGTTTCAAAATCTAACTCATGGGGACACATGGGTAATCTCAGCACTCTCGAAGCTGAGGCAGGAGGATTGATGCTGCAAATTCAAGGCCAGCCTGGCCTATGTAGTGAATTTTCAAGGCCAGGCTAAACTGCATAGCAAAATCCTGTCTCAAAAAAGACAAGAAAACCCTAAAAACCAAAGTTATATTTCAAATTCATAATTTTTTAATATTTTTCTAAATGGCAGGGACAATTATTTTTAAGTTCACCAATAACACGGAAAAACGCAAACTAATAGGTTCCGGCCCAGGTATGAACCGCTACATTACTGTGGTGGTGGTGGTCTAACAGGCTGCAGCCCACAACAACAGCTCATGTTCCCAGGGACCACCCCTTTTGCTCCTCCCCTCAGCCTGGAGAACAACGTCCTTTTGTCCTTCCCAACAGAATCTATAACCCCAGCTCCCTTGCTTAGCCCCACAGGAGTCTGGTATGGCATGCTGCCCTCTTCTCTCCATGTCCAGAATAAGGGACTTCTTTCTTTACTTCTTTTCTGCACTGGAAACCTAACAGGAGCCTCCTATCAAATGGTCACCTAATTATCAACTTCACTAAATGAGTCAGCAGACATAACAGAATTTGCATCAGTGACCAACATATGTCCAATAACTCTTCGCTCTATCACATATATCAAGTCCTTTCTACCTGACCAAGAATTCTTAACATTGTCCAGAGAGATAAAAGAGTACTTTCTGTTTTTCATTTAAATATTCAGCAAATTCCAATATTTTAATGCTGGTATTTTTTAAGACTTTTATTGTGGGTTTTTCCTTTTCACTGATACTAAGAGCATATTCTAGATCAAGTGTTTCTTGCAAAAGCACGAAACAGTTACCACTAAGGAAAACAACTTTGTCTTAATTCCAAGTAGCAAGCATTACTTCAAAACACCACTTGAGTTGTCATAGAAAAGATTTACAGAAAAGATGTAAGTAGCCAGGTGTGGTGGTGGGCACCTATGAGCCCAGCACTTGAGGCCAGCCTGGGATACATAGTGAGTCCCAGGCCAGCCTGAACTACAGAATGAGATTGTCTCAAAAACCAAAAAACAAGGAAAAAAAGAAAGAAAATACATATTAAGGTTGACACATTGTGTCAACTTGAGCAGTCTGAGGTTTAACTAAGTGAGTCAGCAGTTCCACATCGGGAGCCTGGGCTACAGGTGCTCACCCAGATGGTGTGGGCCTGGGGGGGATAGCCAGCATACAACACAGGGAGGGAAAAGAGGCTTGCTCCGCCCATGTTTGCTCTTGTTGCTTGTGCTGTCTTCCACAGCCATGAACTGTTGCCCTTTGCCATGTGTCATTCTGCCTTGGAGACAGCTGATTATAGACTGAAACCTCCACAAACTGTGAGCTAAAAAAACCTTTCCTTCCTTAATTTTGTGCCCAAGGTATTTGGTCTCAGCAACAAGAAAAAAATAACCAAGACAATAAATAAGTAGAACCTGAGTATGGAAAGGTAGGTTCACAGATTTCATTAATAAAATCCAGCAAAGTGATTTGGATAATTATTCAAATGCATGTAAACAACAGCATAAAAATAAGACAGACCAAGGATGTATTTAAGAAATTAGATTTCAGCATGAAAAAAGAAAGATTTCTGGGTTTATATTATCAAAATTTCTCTTCTTTTTATTGGAGTGAGGGGGTCATGCTGTGTGAGGTACTCAGGGCCTCAAAAATACTGCACAAGGGACAGGGCATATAGCTGAGTGGCACAGCACCTGCCTGGCAAGGGTGAGGTTGTCAGCTTGATTCTCAGCACCAAAAACAAAAATACTATGCAAGTGCTATACTACTGAGCTATACCACCAACCAGTATTATCAAAACTCAAACACTGAAAAAAGACTTGTTTCTTGCAAAGACACCAGAGCTAAGCAAAATCACTGCTTTCCTTTAAGGGTTTAAAATAACTTTATTGAGACTTGCGTGTTACCATTGACAATAATTGCAAATTTCATCCATGTTTTTGGCAATGGCCTTTTTTTCCTCAAAAGTGAAATATTGTTCTATGACAAAGAACAAAAATAGCCCTCTGAAAGATGTTCTGTACACTCCCACCTTTGTGAAACAAAATTTACCACTTCTACATAAATATCAATAGCCATCATATGCAATTTTCTAAACATTGAACAATGTGTAGAACTATTACACCTAATTTTATAGACAAAAAATACAATTTTTATAAATTTAACATTTACTATAATTTTATTTTATATTTCATTAATATTTATAGTTGCATATTGTTATAGTTAATATTTTACAAAATATGTATATATTGTAAAGAAATTATAATCATGAAAAAGCTATTTTAAAAATAAGAGCAATATCCACATGCAAAAGAATGAAGTTTGAGTTGGGTATGGTGGCACATGCCTGTAATCCCAGAGCTCAGGAGGCTGAGGCAGAAGGATCACCATGAGTTAAAGGTTAGCCTACATAATGAAACCCTGCCTCAAAAGAATGAATAAAATTATTTTAAATAGTTGTACCTCACATCATGCACAAAAATTAATTTAAAATATGTTAATGGCCTAAACTGAGTATGATGGTGCAGGCCTATAATCCCAGCACTCTACAGGCTGAGGTAAGAGGAGTGCTGTGATTTCAAGGCCAGCACAGTGAGTTCAAGGTCAGCATGACCTACACAGTGAGGCCCTATCTCAAAGAAAGAAAAAAAAATCAGTGACCAAAACGTAACAGCCAAACTTCTCAGACTCTGAAGGAAGCACAGGGAGGTAAGTCTTCACGTCCTTAGATGTGACAGTGAGCTCTTAGGTGGTGACACCAAAGGCACAAACAACAACGAACAAGCTGAACTTCGTCAGAATTTTAATAATTTATACAAGGGACATTATCCTCAAAATAAAAGACACCCTACCAAATGGGAAAAAAATTTGCAAATCATGTATCTGATAAATGTCTACTATCAAGAATATATAAAGAAACCTTACAACAAATCAACAAAAAGGAAAACACAACTAAAAAAAATGACAAAACTCAGGCATGGGGGCGTGCAGGCCTATAATCCCCGCACTGAGAAGGTTGAAGCAAGGCTGAGGAAGGAAGATCACAAGTTCGAGGCCAGCCTGGGATATACAGTGAATTCAAGGCCAGACTGAACTACATAATGAGACTAAAAAAAAAAAGAAAAAACTAACAAAAGACTGAATATACATTTCTCAAAGAAAGAGACACAAATAGCAAAAAAGAACATGAAAAGATTTTCAACATCATTAGTCACCCAACTTGAATGCAAATTTAAACTATAATGCCATGTCATTTCATACTCACTAGGATAACTATAATTTTAATAAATGGACAATGACAAGTATTGGCAAGGATAGTATGAAATCAAAACCCTCAAATACTCCTGGTAAAACTGTAAAATGGTTCAGTTGCTGTGGAAGAAAATTTGGTGATTCCTCAAGAACTCAAACATGATCCAACAATTCCACTTCTAAACATATACTCAAAAGATGTGAAGACAGGTATTCAAGTACATGTACAAGCATGTTCACAGCAGGAGTAATCACAACAGTCAAAGGAAGAAAGAACCCAAATGCCTACCGACAGATGAATGGATGAACTAATTGTGGTATACACACACAATTGTATTATTTAGCCATAAAAAGGAACCTTGAAAACCATATGCCAAGTAAAAGAAGTCAGACACAAAAGGCCACATAGATTCTGTTTTTATAAAGTGTACAGAATAGACAAGTCCAAAGAGAAAAAGCAGACTGGTGGTTACCAGCAGCTGGAGGAAGATGAGTACGTAATACGGACATTGTGATCAAAATGTTTTGGAACTAGACAGAGAGAATAGTTGCACAGCACTGTAAATACACAAAATGCCACTGAATTGTTAGCTTTAAAATAGTTTATTTTATGTAATGTGAATTTAACTCCCCAAAGCCTGAACCCAGAGAATGTTGAACTACAACCCTAGTCCAAGCTAGCCTAGAACTTGCAAACCTCCTGTCTCAGCCTCTGGAGTAGCTGGGATTACAAGCATGAGCCATCAGCCCTGGCTTACATTAATTTAAGAAATTTTAGATCTAGACATAATCACATGCCTGTAGTCCTAGCTAGTAAGGAGGTCGAGGCCAGAGGATCACTATGACCTAATGAGTTTGAGAACAGCCTGAACGATAATTTTAATCCTGTCTCAAAAGAAATTTTTTTCAAAAGCAAAATTATTGTTAGTATAACATCAAGGATTCCTTTGTTTTGTCCGACTTTATGTTGTTTGTTGGTACTTAACGTTACACCCAAGGCCTTCTCACTGAGCTATATCCTCAGCTTTTTTTTTTTCATTTATTTTGAGACATGGCCTCACCAAGTACAAATTTGCTCAGGCTGGTTTTGAACCCACAGTCCTTATGCCTCAGGCAAAGAATGCTGAGATTAGCAGTGTACACCACCATAGCTGACTTTTTTTGGAGACAGAGTCTCATTAAGCTACCTCAGGTTAGTCTCAAAAGTACACTCCTTCGGCCTCGACCCCCTGAGCAACTGGGATTACATAGGACACATGTACATAGGACACCACTGTGTGCAGCTGTGAAATGATTTCATAAGAAACATTCTCATTTAAAAGTCCACAAAACATTCTCATTTCATTGAAAAACTTTAAATACAGCATTGTTCCCATTGTATAATTTTGTATAACAAATTATACAACCTGTTAATTTGGCTACACCTGTTTATTGGCTTAGGTTTTCTATATCATCTATAATTACAAACTGTCTTATCTTTACTTTGGTACATGCTTTTCTTCAATACTTTAATTTTACCAAGAATATTACTATCAAAGTAGAGACGTAAGACTCCATGACACATGGTATTGGCAATAAAAAGACTAGTAAGACTTCTTCAAAACTTTATAAACACACTAATTTTTCCCAAAATTTCAAAAGCATTGATACCTTATTTATTTATTTATTTAGTCTTTTTGAGACAAGGTCTCACTATGCAGTTCAGACTGGCCTCAAACTCATTTTGTAGCCCAGGGTGGCCTCAGACTCACAGTAATCCTCCTGCCTCAGCTTCCCAAGTGCTAGGATTATAGGTGAGAGCCATCACTCCCAGTAACGTAATGTATCTTAGAGAAAAGAAGAAATTTTGCAGGCTAGGGTCATAGCTCAGTGTTGGGATGAATGCTTAGTAATATACCAGGTCTCATATTCAATTTCTACCACCAAAGATAAATAAATAAATGTTGAGTTAGATATTATTTTTTCCAATTCTGTAAGTGGTAAAACAAAACAACCCCTCCCAGTTCAAGGTGATAATTTAATTACAGGCCCAATATCAGCCACCTAATTTCTAGGCATCTTTCTATCACTGAATAAAATCCTATGAACCCTGGAGCTGCAAAACCAGGAAATTTCACAGTGTTTAGTCATAAAGTGTGGTATGTAGTGTATTTGAACCATCAGGTCAGGAGGCTTAAATGAACTGGACAGTGTTACTCTAGGACTAGTTTAAATGTCACACCAAATGCACCATCACCTCCTACACATACCTGATGGTTACTTATTATGTATAGTAGGTCTATCTCTAAAAGTATAAAACATAAAGTCTTATTATAAAGAAGTATAAAATTTGACCCCTGCCTTCAGAGCTGTATTATAGAGTCAGGAAATAGCACATACCCATAAAAGGTAAAATAAATGAACAAGGTTGTGTTTTCTCAGTGTCAAAATGGTAAAAGCTTCACTCCTTGATCATTTATTATTAAGCAATGAGAAGAAGAGCAAGGTGACTAAAGCACTAGCTCTGGAGACAGTTTGCACCTCCTTTTCTATATTTGCTAAGCCTATAACGCTGGACAAAGTATGGACCCTCTCGGTGCCTCAGTTCTTTTGTGCGAAGTAAAAATAATACCAGAGAGAAAAATTATACCACCAGGGAATGATACCAATCTCATACTGTTGATGGGATGCACATCAGTTCATACAGGTAAAATACTTAAAAATGCCCCAGGCACATAGTATGTTCTCAGTGAACATTAGCTTGTACTTAGTTAGCTAATACTTAGCTAATTACATTAACTAATACATTATATATGTACTGTAATTCATTATGTATATAATGTAATACATTAATACATTAGCTAATAATAAAGTAACTAATAAAAATCAAAGTTCAGAGGAACTAGTATTAAGGATCACAATTATGAAAGGATGCAAGAAATAGGTTGAATTGAGCTGGGTCTTGAAGAATTTGAGAGCCTCGGAGCACCAAAAGGGGACATTTCAGATAGAAACCACAGCAAACTAAAGGAATCAATATTTGCAATTCTGTTAAATAAAACAAAAATTGAATATTTTAACCAAAAAAAAAAGACTTCGTGTAAAGTAGTACTTACCTTGTCCAATACAATGCTCTTAAATGGAAGAGGAGAATGAGAATGCACTTCTGAGAAGTTTGAGAATGTATCTAAACAGTTTCCTATAAAGTCAACATTTTTTCAAATTACCATCATCTTATCTTTTTTTTAAATTTTATTTTAAAACAAAAGAACCCAGAATAGCACAGAAACAATACAGAAAATACCAAGTTATAGAGAAGATAGGAGGAAATTGGCACTGGATGCTGTATAACATAGTATTATCTTCATATTTGTTATAACAAAATCAATAAAGGAAATACGGAATGACAGAGGAGACAGCAGGGAACCATCGCTGGATGCTGTGTTACATAGTGCTGTCTTTGCATTTGTTAACACAAAAACAATAGGGCTGGGGATATAGCTCAGTGGAATAAGCGCTTGCCTAGCAAGCGCAGGGTCCTGAGTTCGATCCCCAGTACCGCAAAAAACAAACAAACAAACAAACAAAAAAAACACAAAAACAATAAAGGAAATACCACATTACAGAGAAAATAGTAGGGGGTTACCACTGGATATTGTATTACATAATGTTATCTTCGTTTTTGTTACTCAGTTATATAGATGATGGCTCGTTCCATTAATCAATTTTCTCCACGTCACCACCATTGTTCTACCACCCTGTCAGTGGTCTTCCCACTGGTAATAACTGCATTTTTGGTTTATTTACTCCCTCATGCTCCTACTTTGGGATGAGACTTTTTGCTTCTCAATATGCTGTACAATACATGGGTGTACACAAACTGCTATGGCAGGAGGTGGAGAAGCACCCTGTGGCAAGCCCTCACAGCCGACAGGTGTCTTGTCGGGTAGGTGGGGTCACATACAGGACCGCCAGGCTCTGTCAGTGCATCTGCATCTATAGGCTCAGGCGAGTTTCAGGGCCATCCCAGGGGCTGGGCAGAGCACCTGGTATGCCCTGGAGGCGGGGCGGAGTGCCTGGCACGCCCTGGGTCCAGGTGGAGCTGGGGGGGCGGGGCACAGCGCCTGGCACGCCCCAGGGGGCAGGGTGGAATACAATTTATTTAGTTATTTGTTTCTTTCTAATGAATTGACCCACTACATTTCTTAAGTTCTGAAATGACCAACAGACCATAGAAAGATACCACTTTAGGCTCCTGCTTGAAACCAACAGTTTCAGAAAACTTCTGGCCTTGATTCAGGGCCAACCATCATCTTATCTTAAAAGTTCAAGAACACATTCTAGTTGACGCATAATACAATCCCATTTGTTTATATTGAAAAGGTCCTCAATTATCAGTTATTCAATTACTTAATTTTTTCATATTCCTTAGGTAAAATTTATATTCTACAAAGATGTCTATAGAACCAAGTACTATCAATATATCAGCATACTTCAAGTAACAACTACTTCAGTTAAAAAAGCCTAGAGGACACAAAAAAGAAAATCATGCATACCTACTAAGTTAATATAAGGAAGAGAGAACATTACAAAGCACTGTGGGAAGAAATACTACTCTTAAAATGCTTGAAACACCAGAGGCTTCCTAGATAAGGAGGAAAAAACTAGAACCCCACACGATATTCCAAAAAAAATTTCTTATGTACAAATGATCTAAAGGTAAAAGGTTAAACTTTTATGAAATTATAGGAGAATATAATTATAACCTCAATGCAGAGACTTTCTAAAGGTGACTTAAAAGTTTTCAAATAAAGAAGACTAACAAATTTTATTTTATCCAAATTTATAATTTCTATGCAGGGTGGAGGACACAATACTATTAAAGACTTGCAACAGGCTAGGAAAACAATTTTTTATCATACATAAGATACTCAGACTATACAAAGAAGTTCTATAAATCAATCACACAATCTTACAGAAAAATGGGAGGATTATATGAACAGACAAATTATACCATGCAAATCCATTTGCTTCTTAAGAGTAAGATCATCCTAACTGGAAACAGCTTATTAAGGATTCTACTTACTTAGTTTCCATGGGAAACTTTCAAGAGAATGGGAAAAACTGCAGCCCAAAGTTCCAGTTGATATCTTCAGCATAACTGATACCCTCTGGCCCTACATTTCTGCCATCCCTTGCTAGCACCTCTGTTGGCACACAAAGCTTGCTCATATGACGGCTCCAACCCTTTTCTCTAAAGGCTCTACATCCCTGGCTCCAGGCCATCAAGCTGTGGGTGCTATATTGCACAGTTGGCACAGCAGTAGGCTTGAGAACACCAAGAGGCACCCCAGGGAATCCCTTCAGTGTCAGACACATCCTTCCCAGTCTCCTTTCCTGATTGTCATGATGATCAGAAGCAATTACTCTTGCCAGGAAAAGGTGACCTCTTTTCTTCTCTGGTGATGTTTTGGCACAAAGAGCCCAAAGTGACCAAACAACAGCTATGAGTTCATGTATAATACAGCTCTCATTATGTCTGTCTCATAATGGGGTACTTCTACTTCTACAAAGATCTCTAAGGCCACAGAGCCTAAAGTTATATGGATATAAAACATAAATTCCCCAAGTGAGGATCCTTCCATTCTTTGTTCTAGGATTCATGTATTTTACCTACTGAAGACACCTCACTATAGACGGTATCTATGTATCTGCCAAGTATTTAAGATATATAAACTATCCTGGAAGATGATGCTCAACCTTGCAGAGGATCACCTCCAATCTGGCACCTCTGCTGCACCCCCCACTTCAGCCTCGTAGTGGGGATTGAACCCAGGGCCATCAAACTCAGCTACATCTCCAGTCCTTATTTTTTTATTTTAAGACAGGGTCTAACTTAGTCACAAAGTTGCCTGGGCTGAGCTCAAAGTTGCAATCTTCCTGTCTTGGACTCTCAAAGTGCAGGAATTATGATTACAGATGCAGTAAACATGCTCTTAATAAAAAATTTTTAAAAGAAAAAAGTGGTTAAGTTTGTACATTTAGGGATGAGGATGTGGCTCAGTGGTAGAGTTCTTACCTTGCATGCACAAGGACCTGACTTAGGTCCCTAGCATCACCAAAAAAAAATATATATATATATACATATATATATATATATATATATATATATATTTAATGTTGTATGTTGCTTCCCACACACAGAAAAAAATCAAAAAATAATCATATACTATATATACCTCAGAAAATTCAAATTAAATAGTATACTGCTTAGAAATCCAGCAATACATAGCACATTCATAAAGAAAAGAACGACTAACTCGATCCTTCCCACTGACAGAGTCTTGGTGAGCCAAGCTGAGCCAAAAGGGAAAGAGACACCACCCAACACCCCTCCATCATTCTAGGAGCCTTTGTGTGTCACAAAGATGGGGAAAGACCCTGCCCACCACCACTTCACAATCTCAGAAGCCTCTGTCCAGAGGAACACAGGTACCTTGGCCCATCCCCTTACACCACAAGATGGACAGCCAGCACAGGAAGTGCCTGGGACATGTCAACCAGCTCATCCAGAGGAACCAAGGGTAAATCTACTCTAACAAGGGGAAATATTTGCATACAAATTCCTAATTTATGATTGGTCTCTTATGTAACTATAAATTGTGTTCCTATGATGTAAAGTACAAAATTAATAGTTACCACCACAGTTTGTCAATTTCTAAATTGTGCTTCATGCTTACCATTCTTACTAACTATCCTACTGTAGCTAGGAGCTAGGATGTCACATCTGCTGTAATCAGTTGTTCTCCTTTGTGTAACAATATTGGGAAGCTCTGGGATAATAACCTCACCATACTCTACACCAAAAGACTGGGGACTGAACCAAACAGAAACCAACATCCCACTCTTAATTAATTGGGAAGGTAGGTTCTTGGGACAGATGCAAACCAAGAATCTCCGACACAAAGAAGAGATCCCTCAAGAACAGATCTTTCCTAGAGAGGCCTTGATACTAGTGATATACTCACCAAATACCAAAACTCACAAGGATCATGATAGAAAACAAAATAAAAAAAATTTTTTGAAATAGAAAATGTCCAGATGAAGGAGCAAATTGCAATCTCACACATCCACCCCACCCAGAATAAGTGCAGGAGACATCAACATGGAAGAAATTGCAAGTCACATACCTGCAATTTCTGTAATGATAGCAACTGCAGTAAAGAAACCACTTCAGAAGGCTATAGAGGAAATCAGATCAGAAATAATCTCTCAGGAAAAAAACAAAGACAACCATGATGAAAGAATTGCTCAGCATATCTAAGGGAGATATAGAAAAATAATAGAGGAGCATAAAAATGATGGAAACCTTTAATGAACAATATAGGAAAGAATTAGAATGCATTAGGGCCAGGGACATAGTTCAGTGGCACAAGCGCCTGCCTCAAAAACTCAAGGTCCTGAGTTCAATTCCTGATACAAAAAAAAAAAAAACCACTTTAAGAATTAGAATGCATGGAACATATTCAAAGAGATAGTCAGGAAATCAAAAATTCCATCGAAAGGTGGCATAACTGCTTGAATGAAACTGAAGATAGACTTTCAGACCTAGAAGACAGGATTGAAGCTAGCGATCATGAAAGGAAAGATCTCTTAAAAATAAAAAAGGAACCAGGAAATAACAACTCAACAGCTCCAAGATGATGCAAAGAAAAACAATGTAAGACTGATAGGTGTAAACAAAAAAAGCAGGAGTCAACAATCAACACAAATGATATAAAAGACTATTTGTAGAAGCAACAGTAGAAAATTTCCCAAACAGGGGAAAAGAGTCTGACATACAGTAAGTGAGGCATATAGAACTCCAATTAGCCATAACCAAATAAATCTACATCCAGACATACAATAATCAAGATCCCAGAAATTTGGCAAATGAACAAAATATTAAAAGCTGTTACACACACAAAAAAAGATCACCTATAAAGGAAAGCCCATCAAAATCATGGAGGACTTCTCAACACAAACCATCAAGTCAAAGAGCTTAGAGTGAAGTATTTCAAGTCCTGAAAGAAAACATCTTCCAACCCAGACTGATGTAACCTGCAAAACTATCTTTCAAATTAATGGAGAAATAAGATACTTCCAGGACAAAGAGTAACTGAAGAAATTCATGATCACTAAATCAACCTTGCAAAGTGTACTAAAAGATATTCTAGAGAGAGATAAAAATGACCACAACTACAAGAAGGAAACCACTAAGCAAGGCAAGCAATTAAACAGAGGAGAAAAGTAAGGAGCCAATAGCAGGAAAACAATATGACAAAGATAAGCCAATATATATGTTATATCAATTAGTGTAAATGGTTTCAACTCACTAACTGAAGGAAACAGACTTGCAGAGTGGATCAAGAAACAAAATCCAACAATATGCTGTATACAAGAAACACACAACACAAACAGAAATTCATACGCTGAAAGTCAAAGGATGGAAAACAATACTCCAGGCAACAGTAACCCTGAAAAAAGCAGGAATAGCTATTCTGTTTGCAGACAATGTGAACTTCAAACCAACAAAGATCAAAAAGATAAAAGAAGGTCACTACATGCTTGTCAGGAGAAACCTTCAAGAGAAAGAGATAACAATCATAAATAAATATGTCCCAAATATAAGAGCAGCCAACTATGTAAGATAAATATTAATAGGACATGAAAAATCAAATAAGCAATAACATAATTGTGATGGGTGACACTAACAACCCCATTGTCACAAAGAGACAGATCAACTAGACAAAAGGTCAGCAAAGAAATAACAGAACTGAACCAAGCTTGTGGAAAAATGGACTTAGTAGATCCTTACAATGTTCCACCCAACTAAATCAAAATACACATTTTTTCTTAGCTTCACATGGGATGTTCTCTAAAATACACCATATGCTAGCCCATAGAACATGCTTAAATAAATGCAAAAGAATTGAAATTATCCTACATATATTATCTGACCACAGTGCACTGAAATTGGAAATTATTGGCAAAAGAAACAAACAAAACTCCATAAACACATGCAAATTAAACAACACCCTCCTAAACAACCAATGGGTCACAGATGAAATCAAAGAAGAAATTAATATCTACAATCAAATGAAAATGCAAATACAACCAAGAGGAACTTGTGGGATGCAATGAAAGCAAGTCTCAGAGGGAAATTTATAGTGGCGAGTCCCACATCAGGAAAACAGAACAAGCATAAACAACAACTTAATGCTGCACAACATCAAGCTTCTAGAAAAAGAAGAGCAAATCAAGCCTAAAGAAGGGAGGAAATTATAAAGATCAAAGCAGAAATTAACATAATGGAGACGAAGAAAGCAATACAAAGAATCAGTTGTAGGGGAGGAATCAATCATTGGTCTCTCAAGTGTACTCCGGGGAGGAATGGTGGTGTATGAGGACAATAAAAACAAGAGACAAATGCTAGGGTCAGGTGGAGTAACCCCTTTACCTGGGAGGGCTAGAAGACTGAACTACACTAGTACAGGTATTGATCCATATCCTTGCAAAGTCAGTATCATAAGAGGCAATAGTACCTAGCAACTAGTGACTAAACTTGTTCAGGCAGGATGTTTTTCTCAAGACTGAGGTAGCCTGACTGCTTGAGGCACTTTGGCTCTGTCCTGCCCATATATATATGACCAATTTCTATTTCTAGTCACTCCCAACAGTCAATGAATCAAAGAGCTAGTTCTTTGAAAGACTACATAAAATTGATATGCCTTAGCCAATTTTATCAAAAAAGATAAAGAAAAAACTCAGAAATTCATGCAATAAGGAATGAAAAGAGTGAAATCATTACAGATCCTGTGGAAATTCAGAGGATCATCCATCAATACCTACTTCAAAATCTTTATTGGCATAGGATGGAAAACATAGAACAGATGGAAAGAGTCTAGAAACATATGAATTACTAAACCTGAATCAGGAAGATATAAAAATCCTGAATATCCCAATATCAGCAAATGAAATTGAAAACATAATTAAAAACTTACCAACAAAGAGGAGCCTGGGTCCTGAGGGATTCACAGCTGAATTCTACAAGAAATTTGGAGAAGATTTAATGCCAATACTCCTCAAACTCTTCAATGAAATTGAAAGGGAAACAATTCTCCTTAACTCATTCCTTGAGGCAAGTATTACCCTGGTACTAAAACCAGAGAAAGACCCAACCAAAAAAGAAAACAACAGGCCAATCTCCCTAGTGAACATAGATTCAAATTCTCAATAAAATACTAGCAAACAGAATGCAGAAAATCATTAAGATGGGGCTGGGGATATAGCTCAGTGGAATAAGTGCTTGCCTGGCAAGCACAAGGTCCTGAGTTCGATCCCTAGTACCGCAAAAAAAAAAAAAAAGAAAATCATTAAGATGATTATGTACCATGACCAAGTGGGATATATCCCAGAATTGCAGAGATGGTTCAATATACACAAATCAACAAATGTAATATACCATATTAACAGAGTCAAAGACAAAAACCACATGATCATCTCAATAGATACAGAAAAAGCTTTTGATAAAGTCCAACACTCAGTCATGACAAAAATCTCACACAAAATCAGAATAGATGGTCTTTAACTCAATCTGATAAAACCCATCCATGATAAACCAACAGCCAACATTATACTACGGATAAACTTTGAAAACTGCTACTTTAAAAATCAGGAACGACACAAGGATATGCACAATCACAACTCCTATTCAATATAGTTCTGGAAACATTAGCCAGAGAAATTGGACAAGAGAGAAATAAAAAGAATAAAGATAGGAAAGGATGAAGTGAAATTATCATTATTCACAGATGACATGATACTCTAACATAGAAGACCCCAAAAAATCCACCGAAAGATTTCAAGATTTAATTACCAAATTTAGTAGCATAGCAAGATACTGATACACAACAAACACACTGAGAGAAGAATTAGGGAAACCATACCCTTCACAATAGCATCCAAAACAATGAAATACTTAGGAATCAATCTAACAAAGTAAAAGATCTATATGCTGAAAATTACAGTATTCTGAAAAAAGAGATCACAGAGGATTTCAGAAAATAGAAAGATATTCCTTACTTATGCATAGGAAAAACTAACATGAAAATGGCCATACTTGCAAAACTGTTATATATATTTAATCCAATCCCAATCAAAATATCAGTAGCATAGCTCAGATATCTAGAGAAATATTTCTAAAATTCATCTGGAACTAGGAGTAACCTAGAATAGCAAAGGCAATCCTGGGCAACAAGAGCACGCATCACAATCCCTGACTTGAAATTATACTACAAAGCTACTATGATAAAATGAGCATGGTACTGGCAAAAACAAAAAAAAACAAAAAAAAAACACACACACACACCTGAAGACCAATGCAACAGATTAGAAGACACAGACACAGCTACAAACATTCTCAGTCACCTTATATTTGACAAAGGGGCCAAACATTCACTGGAAAAAAGTCTCTTGAATGATGCTGAGAAAACCAGCTTTCCATACGCCGAAGAGTAAAACTAGACCCATGTCTATCATCATGCACTAAACTAATGTCAAAATAGATCAAAGATCTAAATATTAAAACAGAATCACTAAATCTACTGGAAGAGAAAGCAGGTAGAAATGTTGAAGACATAGGGTAGGCAGAGTTCATGAGCTTTTGCACATCAAAAGAAATCACCAACAGAGTATAAAGAAAACCCACAAACTAGGAAAAGGTTTTAGCCAACTATCCCTCTGACAAAGGACTTCTAGATCTAGAACATATAAAGAATTTTAAGTCAGACCCCCAAAATTCAAAGATCCATTCCAAAACTGAGCATCTGAGATACATACTACTCAAGTGAAGAAATACAAATGGCAAATAAATATGAAAAAATGTTCAGCATCATTGGTCATCTGAGAAATGCAAATTAAAACAATACTGAAATAACATCTCACTCGAGAAAGAATGGCTATCATCAAAAAAATCAACCAACAACAAATGCTGGAGGGGCTGTGGGGAAAAAGGAACCCTTTTCCACTGTCGGTGGGAGTGTAGACTGGTGCAGCCACTATGGAAATCAGTGTGAAGATTCCTCAAAAAACCAACATTAGAGGTCCCATTCGATCCCGTATTCCCTTTCTGGATATTTTCCCAGAAGAATTAAAAACATATCACATACCACAGCAATCTAGTGCACCCATATTTCTAACAACACAATTTGTAATAGCTAAATCTTGGAAGCACCCCAAATGCCCATCAGTGGAGGAATGGATAAAAGAGATGCGGTATTTTTATACAATGGAGTATTACTTAGCTATAAAAAAGATAAACTCAAGGTGTCCACAGGTAAATGCACACAACTAGAAACCATACTCATAAGTGAAATAAAGCAGACTCACATGTATAAACATCACATTGTCTTCCTAGTGTAAAAAACTGACAGAGTAAATAAGATCCAAAATATACAGTAGATATTGTGAAAGGGAACAAAACTGCTCAAAAGGAAAGAACAACTGGGATGGTGAAAGGAGAAAACAAGGGAGAAAATAAAATTTGTACTACTAATTTGTATTAGCTCATCAAAAGGAACAGTGAGTGTTTATGTTGTTTGATCAATCTTACATGCCTATATCTGGTAATCTGAGCAATTACTTTGAAGATAACAATATGCAATATAATAACTATTGTTAATTTCCTCTCATTTTGTTTTGAAATTCTGTATTATTTTTATTCATTTTTCTATTATCTTTAAAATTAAAAAAAAATTTTAAAAACAATGACTAACCCAAAATGTAAGAAGGTAGTCATCTATGGGAGTAGGAAAAGAAACAGCAAAAAAAAAGGGCTAGAAGCTTCAGAGTTATTGGTAATCATGTACTTCTCAATCCACATAGTAAATGTACAAATATTTCAGTGATTGGTGTTACTCTTTACACTTTACATGTTGTCTTAGTTACTTTTCTCATTGCTGACACAAAATACCCAACACCCAAAGTTAAAGGAGGAAAAGTTTATTTGGCTCAGTTTGTGGAGGTTTCATTCCATAAACAGCAAGCTCCAAGACAGGGTGGCATAGTAGGCAGAAGGTAGCAAACTGAGCAAGGTAGAACACAACCCTCTTTCTGTCTCTTACATTATATCCAGTCTACCAAGTGTATGGTGGTGCTAAACCAATCAGTGGACTGATTTAATAATCATACATATTTAATCCTAGAACACTTAATCCTAGCATTATATAGTATAAATTCAGCTACCTCTGAAAAAGTCTCACCTATGGCTGCATGAGGCTTTGAGGGGACATCTAGACACAAACCGTAATGAATGATATACACATATTTTATACATTAAAAAATTTTTAAATATAAACTCAACATTAAGATAATTTTGGGGGATTAAGATAATTTTTAAATGGACCTAGAAATGAAGTTAGTCATGTTGCTAACCATAAGTTAGCCATAGCCAAATGTACTGTTCTGGTCTCCCAACTCATCAGGAAAACCAAAAAGGGTCTGGTACTACTTTGATTTTCTTTTTCCCAGCCATCCTCTTTGTTTTATTTATCTTAATAAGTCCCTGCCAAATAAGCCCCAAAACTGTCTCAATTTCCATAAAACTGTAGAGCATCTAAGATCCCAGAAAAATGAACTGTAGTAAAAAGAGATGCTGGAGGGCTGGGAATATAGCTCGGCAGCATAGCACCTGCCTGGCAAGTGCAAGGTCCTGAGTTTGAATCCCAGTACCAAAAAAAAAAAAAAAGAAAGAGAGAGAGCGATACTGGGCCAGAGAAAGCAATGCTGTGTTAGATGTCAGATCTGTCAGAAAGTAACTTGCATATTCCAGAAATTCATATGTCCTTGCCATCACCCTCATTGTGGTATAGAAAATAAAGACCAAAAGGGTTTGCAGGAATTTAATTATAGCATGGTGATTTGGAGCAGACATTTGTCGTCAATTAGATCTAGCTGAATCCAAGCTGAGATACTCACTAGTTTTGTTACCTCAGGCAAGTTACTTAAAGTCTCTAAGCTTCAATTCCTTCATCCATAAAAAGTGGATGTTATCAGTACCTACCAATTAGCATTACTACAAAGATTAAATGAGATAATGAATAAAGAGTGTTCAGTACTATGCCGCCTAGGACACAGAGACCCTTTCTGTAGGTGTAGTAGTACTTCATAAAACCTTCCTAGGTAATTCTATATCCCTCTCACCCCATCTCCATTTGAAAGATTTTGTTGTTATCCTGAAGGTTTAGGAAAATCCTACTCAGATAAAACGTTTTATAAAGCCAGAGGAATTTTTTCTTTGCTTCTGTAGGCCATAAGATTTTACAAAGACTAAAACAAACTTTAAGAGGTCAATGGAGACTTTTACAAATCAAAAGCCAATGAAGACTTTTAAAAGTTACTAGATATGGAATATTTCAGAATTACAAGTACCATCAAAGACAACCACACTATGAGCTAATACTGTACACTATAGAGTTCCTAACAAATGGATAACATAAGAATATTACATATTCAACCTCAACCAGGTACAGTCAGCCATACTTTGAAAAAAGAAATTGAACTGTTCTTGCCTCCAAGATTGTGAGGAAAACCCAAAAGGGTCTGACACTACTTGGACCTTACTTATTTCTCCCCGCCATCCTCTTTGTTTTATTTATCTTAAGTCCCTTAAAATAGGCCCCCAAACTGGTCTCAATTTCCCCACAAGTGTAAAGTATCTGAGAAATATCCCAGAGGGATGAACTATAGTAAAAAGAAATAATGAGCCAGATAGCATAAGGTGTATTAGATCTCAGGTTTGTGGAGGAGTAACTTGCATGTTCCAGAAACACAAAAACATAAGTCACAAATCCACAAAGCACAAGGGTTTCTTGTTCGTGTTACCTCTGAAATGTTCCTCATTCGCCGCCCAGAATGTAGTTTAGGTTTATATTGCCTTTCCAACCCTAAAGTGCACTGTTAACACCTCCAGAAGCATATGGAAACCATTTCCCTGATCTGTTTCTATATTAAAAATGTTTATACTAAAAGAAACAGATCTCTGAACCGAGACCTTAACAGCTTTTTAAAGCAGAAATGCTCAAACTTGATTTACTGATAAATATTGGTTTTGGGTATTGTACTATAATTCCCTACATTTTTTCCATATCATATAAAAATACTTCCTATTTTTTTTAATTCTTATTTTTTTCTTGAAATTTTCCACTATATTTGAAATTCTAAGAAATACCTACCCAATTTCATTTATTTTTAACAAATTATGAAACTATATGAGTAACCTTCCCCAAAATAGAAGTTATCATAACATTTACTGTTCATTCATTAATTTATTGTTTGTCCTACAGCTGAACATTTCCCCCCAAAATTTTGAAAAGCAAAATGGATGCTCAAAAAAGGAGGAAAAGACAGCAGTTTGTACTATTTAACAGGTGACATCTTTACATTATCTCAATCTTAAAAAATCACCAAACATTTCCGTATTAATATTTCTTCTTTTGTATGTCAAGATTTTATTTATTTCTAAGATTACAAGTTTAAGTTTCATAAGGGCAGGCTTTAAGGATTCTATACTTAATGAAGATCATATCCAAATCCTGCTACAATCTTAAGTCACACTATAAATACAAGGTCAAAATTAGTGATACTGCCACAGTCACAAGGTTTTTAGGTTCAGTCTAACCATAAATAAAAATTATTCCCAATAAGTTACACGATAAGACTGTGTTCCAAAGATCCTTTTAAGAAAGATGTATTTTTTAAAATCTTTTAAACATTTTTACTTAACTTTCTTGCCACTAGCTTCTCCAGCACTGGACACTGTATCAGCACCCATTTATTTATATCACGAACACCAAACCTTCTAAACTACTAGCTGTTAATCCTTATTACCTACACTGTCCTCTTGTACAGGATGAACAGATCCCCAATCTTTTGTACTTTTTTTGTCTCCTAACTATGGCTTTCTCTCCATTACTTTTAGAATCAGCCTAGACTCCATTTCAACTACTACCACTTAGGAATTTGCCTGTTTATTTACGTATCCCCTCCTTGTTCCAGAAACAATTTCAATCATCTTCAAAATCCCATTTTTTGCCTAACCATCAAAATCTCAAATGTGAGGAATTAATCTAAAATACTTCTTAATTTCATAGGCACAAAAATCACCAAATCTTATCAACTTACCTCCTCAAATCTTCCTTACTCTCTTCAACTCCAATGATTTAAAGTTAACTTCCTCTTAACACTAATTCAACAGAAAAAGTCATTATTAAAAGTATGAGTTTCAAACCAAGTAACCCATTAACTTCTAACTGCTGTGACAAGCTTTATCTGTTTACTAGACTAGCAGACAGGTAGTATGCAGCACAAAAACAAGGGACTCTTCTAAATAATACACTAACAAGCGAGTCTTCCCTAGGAATCAGTCACTGTTATTGCAGACATTAATATAAAATCCTAAACAAAAAGAAGACAACAGCCCCTATTTGTAGAGAGCTAATACAGTACTGTGTAATGTAATGTAATGCAGAGGGGTAACACATGTAATGTATAAGTCTATAACTTTGATATGCTTGAATTGTGTTGAATTTCAAATTTATTGTAGTAAACATTTACACATAAATTTTTCATTTTACACATGTATACAGCAGTTTAACATAACCAGCATACCACTAGTACATAACACTATGAAGACAGAATAGGTTAGATTTAACTACATTTAAAAATGAACATTAAAAGACAGAACTGTTTAGCTAACAAATTCACTTATTTTCCATGCTGGGCAATGAATCTAGAATCTCAAACTGGCACCAGCACCTGTATTAACCATATACCCAGAGAGCAAATAACTGTCATTGAAAGATAAACTCATGTGACCATATCACATTATTTTAAGCAAAACTGGCTTACAAAAGCAAGGCAGCTTATTAAATGACCATATCTAAAGCAATTCTTTTTTTTTGACACTAAGTAGTTCAATCATTTTTTCCATCACTGTGAATCTAAAAAGTATGTTAAAATACTTTTAACATCACCCAGATAGATTAAGAAGGATTTATTAAATTATGCTTACACTGACACTGCTTCCTGGTCAATGTACTTCTAAACTACAGATAATGGTAGATTTAGAGAAACGATTTTGCTTAATTATTACATTCCATTATTTCTGTTTTCATTGTTTGCTGACTTATACTAAGCAGGAAAGCACACAATACATACAACACAATCATAAACTAGAATTTAACCAAGTGAAAGCTGAAGTCAGTATAGCATTAAGGCCTCTAACTTTATTAAATAACAGTAGAGTCCAGCATACCAAATGCTTTTCTAGAAGTGATGGCAAACCTTTTACAGCTTTCAATGTTGTAACAGCACATATGCCATAGGTTTGTCATCACTGCTGTCTTGGTTACTTTTTTCTCATTGCTGGGACAAAATACCCAATGCCCAAAACAAAGGAAGGAAAGGTTTATTTAGCTTATGGTTTGTGGACGTTTCAGTCCATACTTGGCTGGTTCTGAGGCAGAGTGGCACATGGCAGAGGGCAACAGTTCAGGGCGGCAGTACACAGCAAAGCAACAAGTGCAAGAAGGGAGGAATGGCGATCAGCTACCTCTTTCTCTCCCTTACATATACAAACTATCCACCCTAGGCCGGGTACAGCTCTCACACCCATAATCCCAGCAAACTATCTGCCATAGGGCGGTTATAGCTCTACATCTATAATCACAGCACTGGATCGTGGATCAGTCATAAACTCTAAAAGCCAGCCCATAACTGCATGAGGATTTGGGGGGACATGCAGACACAAACCATAATAAATGCTTTACAGTTATGGAAAATTAGATGAACCACTTAATCATTTTATACTCTAGCTTATTCACTTATAAAAGAAGAACATGAACTAGATTTTCTTTGAGATCTCTTCAAACATAAGGTGCCTAAGATTCAGGGTGGAGATGTGGCTCAGTGTAGAGCATTTGCCTACCATACACAAGGCCCTGGATTTGATCCCCCAGGATGGATGGACGGATGGATGGATGGATGGAAAGATAGATGAATGTGTATATATATGTATGTATGTATGTATGTAATACACCATATAAACAGAACAAAAATCACATGATCATCTCAGTAGACACAGAAAAGCAATTTGACAAAATACATTCATAATAAAAAACCTGAAAAAGATAGGTATAGAAGGTCTTTCTCTCAATCTGATAAAAGCCATCTATGACAAACCAATGGCCAACATCATTCTAACTGGAGGAAAGGTGAACGCTTTCCCTCTAAAATCAGGAACAAGACAAGGATATCTACTATCACCACGCCTGTTCAGTATAATTCTAGAAACACTAGTAAGAGCACATAGATAAGAAAAAGAAATAAATGGGACACAAAAGCCAGGTGTGGTGGCGCACGCCTGTAATCCCACCACTAGGGAGTCTGAAGCAGGAGGATTGCTCTGAGTTCGAGGCCAGCCTAGCCTACAAAGTGAGATCAAGGCCAGCCTGCGCGGCATAGCAAAACCTTGTCTCAAAAAGACGAAAATAAATAAATAAATGGAACATAAACAGGAAAGAAGGAAGTTAAATTATCATTATTCAAAGATGGCATGTTCCTCTATACAGAAGTCCCCAAAAACTCCACCAAAAGACTCCTAGAATAAGTAATTGAATTCAATAGCATAGCGGAACACAAAGTCAACACTCACAAACACTGCTCCTGTATCAGTAACAAACTTACCAAGAGTGAAATCAGGGAAACACCTTTCACAATAGCATCAAGAAAAACGAATTACTTAGGAATTAACCTAACCAAGGAAATGAAACTATAGTATTTTGAAAAAGGAAATCAAAGAGGCTATCAGCAGCTGGAAAGATATCCTCTATTCCTGGGTAAGCAAAACCAATACAGTTGAAATAGTCACACTTCCAAAACTGTTCCATACATTTAATGCAATCCCATTCAAAATGCCAATACCTTTCCTCACAGAACTAAAGAACAATCCTAATATGCATACGGAACCTTATCTTATCTTTGCAAAGGGGCCAAATTCCCTCAGCCTCTTTAACAAATTGTGCTGGGAAAACTGGCTTTCCAAATGCCAAAGCTTGAACGTAGGTCCATCTCTCTTACCATACACTAAGCTAAAATCAAAATGGATCAAATACCTAAATATTAAAACAGGAACACTTAATCTGCTAGAAGACAAAACAGGTAAAACTCTTGAAGACATAGGTAGAGGCAAAGACTTTATGAAAAGAACCCAAGTTGCACAAGAAATAATACCAAGAAAAGAAAAAGAGAAAGAGATGAATATCAAGAATCAGCAAACTGGATCACATCAAATTAAAAAGCTTCTGTACCACAAAGGAAACCACCAACAGAGTGAACAGACAACCCAAACAATGGAAAAAAAATTTTGACAGCTACTCTTCAAAAGACTAATATTTAGAATATGTAAAGAACATGAAAAAATTAAGACTCCTTCCAAATTTAAATACCCAATCAAAAAATGGGCATTTGAACTGCAAAGGTCACTTCTCTAATGAAGAGACACAAAGGCCAATGAACACATGAAAGAAGTGTTCAACATCACTGGCCACTGGAGAGATGCAAATTAAAACAGCAGAGATTCCATCTCAATCCAGAAAGAATGGCTATCATCAAGAAATCAACCAATAACAAATGCTAAAGAGGCTATAGGGAAAACAGAGAACCCTTCTTCATTGCTACTGGGAGTATAAACTGATACAACCATTATGAAATCAGTATGGGGATTCCTCAAACAACTAAAAGTAAAAATTCCATTTTACCCAGCCACTCTTGTAGGTATCTTCCCAAAAGAATTGAAAGACATCCCAACACAATGACGTATGCATACCCATGCGTATAGGACCACAATTCATTATAGCTGGTCGGGTGTTGTGGTGCATACCTGTAATCCCAGCACTTAGACGGCTGAAGTAGGAGGTCTGCTGCCAGTTCAAGGCCAGTCTGGACTACATAGCAAGTTCAAGGTCAGCCTGAACTACACAGCAAGACCCTGTTTCAATACAATTATACCTAAGTCTTGGAAGTAGTCTCTATGTCCATTAACAGATGAATAAAGAAAATCTGGCATTTATACATTATGAAGTACTATTCTGCCATAAAGAAGGATAAACTTGAATCATCTGTAGGAAAATGGATGCAGCTTGAGATCACAATGCTAAGTGAAGTAAATAAGACCCACAACCTTAAATATCACACACTTCTCTCATATGAGAAACTCAATATGTTAAAAAAAAGTGCAAAATAAAAGACAAGAAAAAAAGACAAAAAAAGTTATTGTAATTGAGCATTGACAATGCATCTAAAAGTGTACGTTGATTTAGTATAATTGTCTTATGTGCTTTGTAAGTTTTGGAGCCTGTTAGTCTGGCTGTTAATCTATATGTATGATAATTCATTTTGTAAGGACTCATACGATAAATAAATGTAATGCTGGTAAAAAAAGGGCGGATTGAAGGGGAAGAGGGGAAAACGAATTAAGATATATTATGTACATGTACCAATTCCCCAAAATGAGTGTAATATTATACACTGCAATATGTACTGGCAGAAACAATTTTTTTCTTTTGATCTTTTTGAGACAGGGTCTAGCTATGGAGTTCAGACTGGTCTTTTGAGCCAATTTGAGTTTTGCTCACTTTGTAGCCCAGGCTGGTCTTGAATTGTCAATGATCCTTCCGCCTCAGCCTCCCAAGTGCTAGGATTATAGGCATGTACCACCATGCCCAGTGTAGCAAAAATTTAAAAATTTGAATTAAATTTAACACATTTTACTGGAAAAGTAAAAAAAAGTTAAGAAGTAAAACCTTTTTAAAAGCCTATGTTTTGAAGGAATTAATGTGTACATATGCTGTAAAAAAGAACTTTGCCTTTATTATTTGAAATAATATTCTGTAGCTATTTTATTTACTAAAAAGTAAACTTCTGGCTAGCGATGCAGCAACAGTCATAAATTAACAAAGATGAGCCAAAAGGATAAGTGTGCTCACCTACAGCAAGAGTTTCTATTAGTACCAAACTGTGAAAATTCACTCCTTAGATACGATTTTTTTTTTAACTTCACTGATGAAGTTTAAATGGAGAAGAAGCCAATTTGAATTTGCAAACTTTCCATAATGGGACACCTTTTTTTAAAAAAATCTAATCTTTCATCGATTAAAATAAATTCTTATATGATTTATAAGATTTATTTTAAGCAGTCTATATATGATAATATGTTATCTCTATACAGCAACTGATGAACTAAACTGTAAATAGGGATAGAAGAAACATATTTTCTTTTTAATTTTGCTTAAATACAAATTGGCAGCATTCAGTAGAAATTATTTTTTTTGTCTTTTTGTTTTTTAGACAGGGTCTCGCTATATACAGTTCAGACTGGCCTTGAGCTCACTTTGCAGCCCAGGCTGGTTTTGAACTCCCAATGATCCTCCTACCTCAGCCTCCCAAGTGATGGGTTTACACACCTGGTTGAGTCAGTACAAATTTCTGACCAAGCAGTACTTACTATTTTCTGATGAAACACAGAACTATTCTAGAAAAAACACTTAAAGAATACCATAATAAACAGCACAGTGGCACAAACCTATAATTCCGGCACTGAGTAGCTAAGGCAGAAGCCCAGCCATATCTCAAAATAAAAGAAGGCTGGAGATGTCGCTCAGTAGGGAGGCCTTAGGCTCAGTTCCCAGGATCAGTGGATGGATGGGTAGACGGCCAGCCCAACAGAGAGACAGACAGATAAGTAAGCGGTGCAGGGGTACACACCTATATTCCTAGCTATCTATGAGGCTGAGGCAGGAGGACTGTAAACTTAAGCCCAGCCTGCACAGTTTAGTCAAGCTCTTCCTCAAAATAAAAAATTTGAAAGGGTTACAAGTGTTATTCAGTGCATCAGGCCATGAATTTGATCACCAATACTGCAAAAAAAGAAAGCAGGAAACAAAAGCGTAACAGGTAGAACCCTGTTATCACACAGTGTCTTCAAGTACTTTCCATCGCTTAGGCTCTTGAAAATCACTTGAGACTGTCTACAGCCCACTGTTCGGTACTGAATAAAGAAAACACTAAGACTTTTCTCATAAAGATGAGACTTGCCCAGAAAGTATAGTAACTACATTTTTTAAAATTCTAAAGCGAGGGGGTGGGGGTTGTTCTGGAGATTACACCCCAAAGGTTTTTTTTTTGAGACAAAGTCTTATGACATAGTTTAGACTGGTCTTCGACTCACTGTGTAGCACAGGCTTATTTTGAACTCACAGCAATCCTCCTGCTTCAGCCTCCTGAATGTGAACGCTGGAATTAAGGAGTGCATCACCTCATCCAGGTGGGCATCAAATTTCTAAACAAAATGTGGTCTCCCAATCCCCAAGCCATTGGTCTCCAAGCACCAATTTGCTTTGTAATAAGAGTAGATAGATGATTGATATAGCAGGAAAAGGAAAAAGTGAAACAAAATAGAATACAACACAGACATATGAGTAACTTTTCAAAAAATGCTACAACTTATGCCAGGCGTGGTGATGCACACCTGTAATCCCAGCACTCAGGAAGCTGAAGCAAGAGGATCTTTGCCAGTTCGAGACCATCTTGGGCTACAAAGTGAGCTCAATGCCAGCCTGAACTGCACAGTGAAACCATCTCAAAAGACAAAAAAAAAAAAAAAAAAAAAAAAAAAAAAAAAAAAAAAAAAAAAAAAAGAACAACTTACCAGAACTGGAGTATATGAGCTTACAGATGTAACAGTTCGATTCTGCAACCAGCCACATTAAACATCCACACAACAGCACATTAAACAATACTCTTAAAACTGTTATTTACAAAACAAGATATAAGTAAAGGAAAGTAGCCCATAAAACCTTTAGGATAATATTGAACAACCAAAGGAATCTAATATCCAAGGACAAAGATAAGATCATTTTACAATCATGAATATGTCTGGTACCTAGTAGTGCCCATTTGTTTAATGAGAAAAGCAGGTAAGACTCTAAAAGAAAAACAAAATCTTAAAAACCAAAAAGGAAGTACAACCTAAACAAAGTATCCTTCAACTGCTGGAAATATTTAGCTAAATATCAACATACAATGAATTCTAGTTCTCAGCTCCTTAGCACTAACAACTGAAAAACAATTTACAAATCTGAAAAATAACCTTAAAGCACATACCTTCTTTTCCTTAATTATTTAGGGCTCTTGGGTACAACACTTTTCAATTAGAACTGTGTTCAAAGTGCTTTTTTACCTTTCTTTTCCCTCCAGTGCTAGGCACAAGGCCTCACACCAGAGGCAAATTCTCTACCACTGAGCTGTACCTCCAGACCCAGGGTTCTTAACCAGGGTTACTCTGAAATGGTTGCCTTAGTTAAAACTCAAATGTGATTTAAGGGCCATGTAAATGTTAAGTGACTGGTGATCCCAGGTCTGAACCTGACTATTCCTACAATCTGGTAAACAGAAACATTCTGTTACATGGAACCCTTCTCGCTCCTACTTAACCCAGTTTATGGGCAGAAAAGTAACAGTGAGCCAATACACTGTGTGTTCTAAATTAAATGGAAAGGAGGGAGGGAGCGAGGGAGGGAATGAGTGAGACTAGGCACCATCATATACATTTTCCAAAGGTGTTACAGTATCCGGTAAGGAAAAATATGGGCCAAAAGAATTGAGGAAAATTCATTTTCTTTCTGCCAAAATATGCAAATCTCCTTGTGCTGTTTTGGAGAATTTGCTAAAACTCCTGCTGCATGAGAACACCTAGAGTGCCACCATGAAAATCAATAACACACCTGGTAAGAGCACAAAAGACTGACTCATCTGTGTGGAATCTTATTATCCTTGGGGGAAAAAAGCCCAAGTCTGATACCAGAGGGCACAATGTACTGTCTCCTGCATAAGAGGACAGTCTCTCTGTGCCCTGCTTTCGACCACACTGAAGAACAGGCCTCATGGTGACTGTGATACGACACTTCCGCAGAAATGAAATGAACCAAGTGCTTACAAATAACAGCCACTTTAGTGCTTACAAACAACAGAAATACAACTGTATTTCTGAATGTTCTTTCAGATTTTTATTACTCAGACAGCTAAAACTGTAATTTTAAACTAAAACTTTAACCTGTATATTTGCTTCAGAGTGAAGATTTGCTGCTCAATACAAATTCGAAAGACAAATGATATACAGACACACTAGTGAAATCCTGAGTGCTGCCTAAACTAGTTAACTGGTGCAGGAAATTAATCTTTTAAAAAAATTTAGAAAGACATCAAAATTCTTTTGATTTTTATCTTTTTATCAGTACCTGTTTGTACTCACAGTGACTGCGTCCTCAAGGGAGCTGCGCCAGACACACCACACCTTCTTCTCTGTCCCCTTCTCCTCTTCTCCAACTGTCCTCCTTTCCTCTCTAGCTCTCTTTGGCAAAAGATCCCTCTCCCTGTTTCCTATTATCTACCCTTCATTTTGCTCTTTTTATATTTGGGGTTTCTCATAGAAGAGAAACCATGGCACATTTAAGCTTGTGTGTTTCATTTATTTCACTTAACATTATGGCCTCAAGGTATATTCATTTTCTGGAAAATGACTCAAGTTTTATGTTTTATTATGTTTCTGGTGTTTTGTTTGGTTTGGTTTGGTTTTTTTGCTTTTGGGTTTTTTGTTTTGGTTTGGTTTTTTTTTTTTTTTT
>PVLD010021392.1:0-31562 GCA_004027595.1 Dinomys branickii
AGGGAGGGAGGGAGGGAGGAAGGAAGGGTAAAATCCTGTTCCAGGAAAGGCAGAACCAATATAGTCAAAATGGTATACTCTCAAAATCGACAGATTCAGTGCAACCTGAAAATACCAACACCATCCTTCAAGAGAAAACAATCCTAAAATTCATATAAAACCAGCAAAGACCTAGAATAGTAAAAACATTCCTGGGTGATGACAGCAAAGCAGGTGGCATCATAATCCCAGGCTTGAAGTTATAGTTGTTCCGGGAATCAAACTCAGGACCCTGTACTTGCCAGGCAGGCACTTACGCCACTGAGCTATATCCCCAGCCCTTGAAGTTATATTACAAAGCTACAGTGATAGAAACAGCACATTCAACTCTAACCTTTGCCACACTGGAGGTAAGATAGCCTCTTTAATAAGCAGTACTGGAAAACTGGCCATACACAGGCAGAAGAGAGAGTCTAGACATGCACCTCTCACCATGCACTAACTTCAAAACAGACCAAGGAAGTAAGTGTTAGAAACAACTGGCTGGAAGACAAAATGGGTAAAACTCTTTGCATCCTAAGCGCAGCCAAGGACATTCTGAACAGAACTCGAGATTCTCAGCCTCCTGGAAAAGAGCAAGTGAACAGAACCCTGGCCACACAGAAAACAGTACCTATGCAAAATCAACAAATGGGATTATGAAATTAAAAAGCTCTGTACAGCAAAAGAAACACAGAGTGAAAAGACAACCTACAGAATGGGGAAAAAATGCTGGGTTCCTGGAGGTCAGATGTCACGTTTGGTGGGCTATAACCAGGCAAGACCCTGCAGGCTTTTGCCTAGTTCTCTGACAGACTGCCCAGAGGACCATCAGCATCGCTTCATGTAGGCATTTTAAAAATAAAGTTCTAACAAACAAAAGCTGTTTCAAGAGGACAAGGGAATTCTAGTGTACCTAAAGGGTAGGGTAGCTGATGCCCTCTTGTATAGAGCCACTATAATTACAGTGGATGGAACTGAGTGTGCCACATATCGATTAGCTATGGCATCATTTCCCAAGAAGCCAGAATGACTTCAAACCAGCAATCATGTGGTTTAGTTCTAGTCAGCTCTCTGGACCAGTAATATGATAAATAACTATGCCCTTCTTTAGGGATCAATATTTACTGACTTACTGACTTATACTAACTGCCACCAATAAAGGAGCCTTAACCATTCTTAAAAAAAAAATTCTATCAACTATTTCTCAGATGACTAATACATGAACAACAACAACAACAACAAAGATCATCCAAAATAAGAGACTAAATCAAAAAATGGGCAAGAGAAACAGACATCTCACAGAAGTACAAAAGGCCAATACATGAAAAAAATGTTTGGCCAAGCACGGTGGCACACACTGCAATTGTTATCCCAGCACTCAAAAGGCTGAGGCAAAAGGATCACCATGAGTTTGAGGCCAGCATGGACTATGAAGTGAGTTCAATGCTAGCCTGAACTGCATAGTGAAACCCTGTCTCAAAAAGGACAGACAGACAGATAGACAGACAGAAAAGGAGAAAAAGAAAAAAAGAAAAGAAAAAAAAAATGTTCAACATCACTGGCCATTAGAGAAATGCAAGTTAAAACAACACTGAGATTCCATCTTACCCTAGAAAGAATAGCCATCATCAGTAAGTCAAATAACAATGCTGGCAAGGCTTAGGGAGGAAAATGAACCCTTCTACATTGTCGGTGGGAATGTAAACTAGTACAGGCACTATGGAAATCAGAAATGGAGATTCCTTAAAAAATGAAAAGTAGAAGTTCCATCTGACCCAGCTGTTCCTCTTCTAGGTATTTTCCTGAAAGAACTATGGACATCATATTACAGTGATCCATGCGTACCCATGTTTATAGCAGCATAATTCATAATAGCTAAATCTTGGAAGCAGCCTACATGCCCATCAACAGATGGATGAATGAAGAAAATGTGGTATTTACACACAGTGAAGTTCTACCCCACCATAAAGAAACTTGAGTGATTTGTAGGGAAATGGAGGTACCATGAGACCATAATGTTAAGCACCAGACACATAAACCCAACTATCACATGGCTTTTCTTATGAGAAACCCAGATTATAGAGAGCGAGCAAGTTAAAAGGTAACAGGAACAAGGGAGACAGGTCCTTCTCAAATGAGAGGGAATCAAGAGATGGGGCGAAGGGAAATGGAAAAGAAGTTCAGGTGTGTTGTGTCCACGTGCCAACTCCGTGCCAGAGAAGGAAACATTATCTACTGCAAACATGGACTTAAAAAGAAACAAAAACAAGTGTTGGTGAGGAGGTCAGCAAAACTGGAGCCCTTTTCACCGGTGGTGGGAAAATAAATAGTGTAACTGCTTTAGAAGAGTGGCAGCTCATCAAATTAAAATCACCACATGACCCAGCAATCCCACTTTTAGGTATGTACCACAAAGAATGAAAATATACGTCTGCACGAGGAACTGTTAATGTCATCATGCTTTGGAATTCTGTATCATCTGTATAGCTCTCTAGGCTGTTTTGTTTATGTATTTGTTTTTGTTATTTTGGGTTTTTCCTTAAAAGGAAAACAAAATCTATACGTATATATAATAATAGTTGCAGTAGGTATATTGCTGGTGTCTGTGGTTTATTGAAAGAAATAGTCAATGCTTAAAATTCTTTTTTCTTGACCAATTTTGCATGTTTGAATTTGGTAATCAGAATGATCTGAAAACAGTAATATGCAGTATAAGAACCACTGAACTTCTTCAATCTCTGCATCATTTCCAATGTTGGCTTTTTTGGTGTTGTTTACTGTCTTTGATTGTTTGCTCAATCTTACATTCTTAAGTTTGGTGGACTGAGAACTTCATTGAAAACAGTGTGTAATGTAGCAACCATTGTAAATTCCCATCAATTTTTTATGAGATCACGTACCATTTTTGTTGTTTGTGTGTTGTTTCGATTTTGTCTTTATTGTTGTTTTGTCAGTTTTTAAATTTTTAAAATAACAAAAGAAACAAACCAAAAACCAGTGCACCACGTTCACAGGAGCATGACTCAACCACAGCAAAAAAAAAAAAAAAAAAGGACAACCTAACGTCTACCAACTAAGGAAAACATTATTTACACAGTGAAATACTACTCAGATACAATAAGAACTGAAGTACTTATGCAGGCTTTAACACTAATGAACCATGAAAGCTGTGGTGCCTGAAAGAAGTGGTAGAAGTGCAATGTGACTACATTAAACACCTATGAAATGTGTGTCTACACAATACTCCTAGATGTCCACCAACAAGAACATGTGTTTCGTTTCTCCCCTCCAGTCTCCTGCTGCTCCTGTGAGAAACCCAGCTCTGGGGCTCTGCTCACTCACCCACCCACCCACCCCCCGCCCACACCTACGGACACCTCTCCCTGGCCTCAGAAAGTGAAGCACAAAGAGCAGAGATGAGGGGAACACTGCCGTGAAGAGGAAGCTCCACCTGGAGGTGAGAAATCAGACCCAGCCACTGGTCAAGAACTTACCTTGGACAACTGCAAATCAAATGACAGAAAAACTGAGGATTTAACAGTTCAATCTGTAAACTTCAAGAGTTCCTTGGTTTAATTAATGTATGTTTGATTTTAGCCTCAAATCTCCCCAAGCTATTTGAATTGAAAAAGCTTGAACTCAGTGATGGTAAATAAACTGAAAGCAGCACCTTGGAATCTTTGGAAAAGCTGGATCGTCAGAAAATACTGAATCTGTTTACCTACGAGGTCACCAACCTGAATGTCTAGTGACAGACTAAGCTACCTGGACAGCTGTAACAGAGATGGCCGGGAAGCCCTGGACTCACATGCAGAGGTGGATGGGGTAGATGACAAGCAGGAGGATGAAGACCATGAAGACGAGGACAGTGAGGCGAGGGTGTGATGAAGCAGAGGATGGAAATGGAGAAGGGGAAGGAAATGCAGTCAGTGAGGAAGAAGAACATGGACACAATAAACTGAGGAGAGGAAGGGAGAGAGCAGAAAACATGTAAAGAGGATTAGAGAAACAGATGGCAAAGATGACTAAAATAGACTTTAATTGTTGAAAAAGAAGATGATTAAGACCCCAAATAACCTACAAAAACAGAACTGTTCATTGCTTGGACTGCTCATGAATTTAGTAACTGTTTAAAACAAAACAAAAACGTAGCTGTGATACAAACCCCAGGACACCCACCCACCCCAAGAGCCCAAGAGTGGTCACTGTTGACACCCACCTTCTTCCACTTAGTCCCTCTCGGTAATCTACCAAGCTTGGGACTTGCCCCAACAAAGTTGTCCATGTATAGTTAGGTCTTTGTGTTTCTGTGTAAGACATCTGCTGTAGTCAGGGGGTGGGCAAGTGATGACTCAACCACCTGTGGCTACCAGTTACACTGAGATTGTAATAGCATTTTAACTTTCTGCATAAAAACCTCAGTATATCTAAGACCTTAATGTTAAAAAAAAATGTGTGTGTGAGAGATTTGAAAGTGTGGTGTAACTGCTATAAGACAGTGCCACTTCAGTTGCTAACCAAAGGCGGCCCAGTATCCTTGGTCATTTTATCTTTGTTTTTGGTGCTAGAGGTTCCTCCTATGTGCTACCGCTAAGCAAGACGCCCAGCCAAGATTACTTGTTTTACAACCAGGTTAGTTTTAACTGCAAAAACCTCAAACATGTGTTTAACATTCATTTGTTTTGCTTTTGTTTTTAGAAAGAGTCCATCATGTAGCCCGGGCTGACCTTGAACTGGCAGTGATCCTCCTGCTTCAGCTTCCTCAGTGCTGGGATTACGGGTGTGCGCCACCATGCTCAGCTCTCACTTTATCCCCTTAAAGGGCTCACCATCCCAATTCCCACACAAAACAGCTTGTGAGGGAATACAATAGGGAACGAGGCTGAGCCCAGACCTAGTGTTCATCATGTGTGCAAACAAACAGCACTACACAGCATACCGCAACAGCTCAGGAACACAGAGGAGTAACACTAACCAACATTTAACAAAGCAGAGACTCTTCAGTATTGAAAGAAGAAAAAGATTGTTCTTCAAATTAAACTTTAACATTTAAAGACTTCAGCTTTAAAAGTGGATTCAGGGGCTGGGGGTATAGCTCAGTGGCATAAGCGCTTGCCTGGCAAGCGCAAGGTCCTGAGTTTGATCCCTGGTACCAGGAAAAAAAAAAAAAAAAGTGGATTCAGAGCCGGGGATATAGCTCAGCAGCCAACACAAGCGCCTGCTTAGCAAGCACAAGGTCAAGTTTGATTCCTAGTACCAAAAAAAAAGTGCATTCAAAGCATTGGTGAGGCTAAGGGCATAGCTCAGTAGCAGAGCACATGTTTAAGCATACAGAAGGCTTTAGGTTCAATCTTCCACCAAACAATTACAAACAAAAAAGGACTGGAACGGCTAGGCTAAGCGATTCTCCCACAAGCATACTCTTGCCAACTTCAGCATTCTGTGGTTTATAAATCAGTGAGAAAATCTAGATGATCACTGCAGCCCTTTATCAGCTAGAACAATCTGTATCTTCTAAAGAAGACTATATCCTAAAATGTTTGAATGGTCAAATCACAGGCCCCCAACATTCACTTGTCCGAGCCATGTGGGAGGCACAAAGTCCCCATTATCCTCTAAAATGGGTCACCAAGGCTCACCAGTCATCTGGCTTGACAGCATCTGGATCTGGTATTTTGGGCCGTTCATCCCAGTCTTCAGGCTTCTGGTCTTCTGGGTCCTCAATTTCTCGAGAAGGATTTACAGGCGGTGTCATATCATTTAGTAAATTGCCGCTATTCACAACAGATTGGTCAACCAATATTTCAAAACTATTATCTGGATTCAAGACTGTAAAAAAGATAAATGTAATTAAAACATTTACCTAACCACTCATTCTCAACCTCCAGTCACTAAGACACAAAAAGTATCACTTCTAATGAAAAGCAAGAGCATGAAAGCATGAAGAAAAGGTACAAGGTACTGAGGTCAGAACATGGCCAACACCGCCTGGCTCCTAGGGTCTTTTCTGGCAGGGTAGGGTAGCTTTCAAACTACAGTCTCACTATATAGTCCGAAGTGGCCTCCACTTGCAATCCTCCACCCTCTGCCTACCAAAACTGGGATTACAGATATTCCACATTTAACAACCCACCGGGTTAACGACTGTTGGGACTAATAACCTGCCCTTTTTGTACTGTTCTGTACTACCATCTATCTAGCTATCTATCTATTTTTGCTTTTTAGACAGGGTTTCACTATGTAGCTCAGGTTGGCCTTGAACTCAGTGATCCTCCTGCCTCAGCCTCCTGAGTGCTGGGTTTACAGGCGTGCACCACCATGCCTGGAATTGCACATCTTGTTTACAAAGCCTCAGTATCTTTTTCCATACATTATACCTTTACATGGCATTGTAATCTTTGCTAATTGTTTTGCACAGTACAATACTATAGTTTCATGTTCTGAAAATATAGTACTGTTCATAAGAGTTAGGCAAATAAAAATAAACTCCAGTTGGGAGTTTCCTCTGACCACTTCTTTGTTCTGGATAGCATAACATACATACTATGAACAATTCACCCTTCAGCAACCATGGTTGCAGGATCAGACCTCAGTCCCTCAAAATGAGGAAGGTCTGTACAGGCATGTACCACAATGCTTAGCTCAGCTAGACTCTAAATTATAAGTGACATCTCCTCGGGTTTCTAAGAATTTTATATAGATGATAGTTCAAGTTTGTAACACAAAAACTCATTTATGAGTACCAAAAACATCAAGAACCTATGTAAACTAATGCAGTTAATTACTGGTCTGACATGCACTGGTGCACACCAGTCAGCCGTTAAGTTTTTTTCTGTTCCTTTGTTTTTGTTTGTTTTCTGCGACAGGATCTCACTATATGTACAGTCCAGTCCAGGTTAGCCAGACTCACTATGTAGCCCAGGCTGACCTTGAACTTTCAATCCTTCTGCCTCAGTCTCCCCAGTGCTAGGTATCAACAATAATGAAATATTTACTGTCATGAGAAAGATCCTCACACTCCTGTATAGTTAAGCAAGTTAAAGCCACCTCTGGGGAAGGTGGGGCAGGAGGATTGCCATGAGTTTGAGGCCTGCCTGGGGTATATCATGAGTTCAAAGCCAGTGTGACCCTTACAGTGAGATCCTGTCTCAAAAAACAAAAGCAAAAACAAAGCCAGTTAAAGCCAGGTACGTGATGCACGCTTATCATCTAAGCTCCTTGGGAAGATGAAAAAGAATTGCAAGCTCCAGGTTAGCCATTCAATTTAGCATGAGCATGTCTCAATATAAAAAAAAGGGCTGGGGATGTAGCTCAATAGTAGAGTGGCCCTGGGTTCAAATCCTACAGCCCCCCCCAACGACTCTCAGAAGAAAGCAAGTTCAACATATTTAACTTTTTATACAACACTATGTGTCTTGGTTTATACATCTAAGAAGAAACACATGTTCCTATTCCAGACAATTGTAAGTGTATCTTTCTGCTTAGTTCTATCTTCTGGATTTCAGTATCTTCAATATGTCTTGCTTTGGTAATAAAGAAATAAGTTTATTATGTTCTTTAAAAAGCCATGTCTATATATGACTCAAAGCCACAGGAAAAGTTTCATTTTAAAAAAAACAGAAAAATGCTGGGTATGGTAGCACATGTGTGTAATTCCAGCATTTGAGAAGCTGAGGAAAGAGGATTGCTATGAGTTCAAGGCCAGCCTGGAATACACAGTGGAGACCTAGTTTCAATCAATTGAGGGAGAGAAAGAGGGATGAATGGAAGAATAAAAAACTCAAAAATGACCCAGTGTCCAGGTGATTAGTCTTACCTGTCCAGAGAGCATCCAGAGTTCAGCTAAAAAGAAAACTAGAATCTATATATATTTCTCTACTGTATGTACCACTACTTAACATTTTCCCAGCAAGAGACCAGATGAAGGCATAAAATGAGCGGACTGGTGAAGACACTGTTAATGAGACAGAGGAGTTTTTGTGGCGTTGGGGATGAAGCCATGGATCCCTGCATTCGAGGCAAGTGCTCTAAAACCTGACCACTCCACCTCTCTGAGAGCTCGCTCTGAATTTGACTCCACCTCACTCCGCAACCAACCCTAAATACAGGCACATTTCATGCTGCCAAGCTCATCCCACCACTAAGGCAGGTAAGTTAAAACTCATTTTTGCAATACTAGAGCCTCAGGCGTGCTAAGCACTGCTTTCTACATGTATCCCACCACTAAGCGACACTCTAGCCCATTTGTAAAACTTTACTTTGAGATAGAATCTCACTCAATTGCCTAGCCCAGTCCTCAACTCTTTTATGTTTCATTTTTGGAGACAGGGCCTCACTATGTAGTCCTGCCTGGCCTTAAACTGGAAGTGATCTCCTCCTGCCTCGGCCTCAGGCTGGTCTCCAACTTGTAATCCTCCTGTTAGCCTCCTGTATAGCTGGGATTATAGGTGTGCACCACACCACACTGGCAAAAATCTCTTCTTGTTTGCAGACTTGAGTACTGTCCAGATAAGCAATAATCTGTACATTAAATGATTAATTCACAGGGCTTTAAACCCCCAACAACTGGTTTTTCTTACTTAAGGTATAAAGATGGGTCTTCTTATCAGTAAAATAGGTCTTCAGGTCTGCATCCGGTCTCTTGGCATGCTTTTCTTCATATACACCTGTCTTGGGGTTTTTATGGCGGAAGATGAAGTGTAACTTATAGTCCTCTCCACATTTATCTGGACCAAACATAATCGTATAGGGGGTCTTGTCGTGAAACTGATCCTTCAAAAACAAAGACGAATTTTAAGCAGCTCTACTTGAAGTAGTCAAATGCAACCTTTCAAAAGTACATGACGCAGGGCTGGGGATTTGGCTCAGTGGTATAAGTGCCTGCCTGGCAAGCGTAAGGTTCTGAGTTCAATCCCTAGTACTGCAAAAAAAAAAAAAAAAAAACAAAACAAAAGTACATGACGCTTCCTCTTATAAAACTCTAAATTAGTCCCAGTTAAAGAAAAAGCTGATTATGACAAAGTTTTAGATACCTTGGAAAAGGAATAACCAGTAATCATCAGAAAATCTGCAATATATTTACATGCTTATGAACAAAGTAATACACACATCTTTATTTTTTTCCTCCCAGTACTGAAGATTAAACCCAGGGCCTTTGCACTGGGCCACATTCCCAGTGCCTTATGTTCTGAGACAGTCATGCGGGATCCCACCTGCCTCAGCCTCCCAGACTGCTGGGGTTACAGGTGAGTACCACTGCACTCAGCTTAGTTACTGCCTTTTATAGAACAAGAAGAAATAAGCTAGAATTCACACAGTTACACAACAGAAATCAGGGACAGGATTACATTTGAAAATAGCTTTAAAAGTCACATTTCACATAAAAAGTGTATCAGTATCAGAAGCAGTATTGCTAACTCTTCTAAAGGTTTCAGCAGAAGGGAGTTGGCCTTTATTTTCATAGATTTTACAAATTCTTTTTTTCCTCTGAGATTATTTTTCAAAAATTCTGAGTGACCAGCCTCATTAAAAACATGCAAAAATACCTACCAAGTTGAGTTCTGGTGTTTTGGAAAGAAGTTTCACATATGCACCACCACACTCTATTCCATTTTGGAAATTAACCTCATATCTAGTTTCAGAAAGAGAAGCAGAAAGGTCTATGGCATTTTGGAAAAACAAATCTAGTTTCCCCCCCATCCCAGCCATGTTTTATTGTAGGTCATATTTTTAGAATGATTCTACCTTCTACTACTTTCAGATATCTACTCAATCCAACAAAGTAATATTAATTAAATTAATTTTTGCAAAACCCATTCATTCATTACCAGGAGGATAAATGACCAGTTTCAAAATATTCTACTGAGCAGAAAAAAATCTTCAGATGGCATGCTTTCACTTGAATAACCCTACTATAATTTACATAATCTAAAACTTTTCAAGTAGTAATATTTGTTTCTTTCAATGAAATGAAGTTTTCTAAGATTAGCTCTTTGAGATAGCTTTTATCAAACAAGCATTCACTTACTGAACAATGAGAGGCTTAGTATCAAATCCAAAGGGCTTGTTCAGTTTAGCAGAGATGGCATGATGCTTGGCCCGAGACATCAACACAAGTCCTTTATCTCCTGGAAGCTTTGTTTCCTTCATTTCGTCTACCTCCCACTGTCCTACAAGACAACACAGACAGGCTCTCCACCCCTGCACAGCATCTCTGAAGGTCTTCTAAATGGTAACAAACTAAACTCTAATTCTACCATCCTGATGAATTTTTAACATATGCCACTTATCTGTGAAAGTTCAGTTATTAATAATAAACACATGTATATTTGAAATACAGGATACAGTATTTTTAAAAATACAGTATATTCTTTATACCACTGCCCAGTAAAAAACCTTCCATTTCTTTCCTGTATTTTGTTATTGTTGTTTGTTTTTTGAAACAGGGTCTTGCTATGCAGTTCAGGCTGGCCTCCCAAGTACTGGGATTATAAGCATGCACCACCATGTCCAGCTCAAGATTTTCCATTTCAGATATGAAGCACCACAAGGTTATTAAACAGGTTAAGCCCTATCACATCAAAGGCAACACAAGAAGGCACAATTCCCAAGGGAAAGCCTTAAACCATGCCTCCCTTCAAGTGATGGGTTTTTCCCCCCAGTACTGAGGACTGAACCCTAGGGCTTCACACTAAGCCACATCCCCAGCCCTTTTCTTTTTAGTTTAGTTTTGTTTTATTTTTTTGAGAAAGAGTCTTGTTACATTATGTAGCTCAGCCTGGCCTTGACCTCACTATGTAACCCAGGCCAGCTTGGAACTTGTGGCAGTCCTCCTGCCTCAGTCTTCCAAAATGAGGGGATTACAGGCACGCACCATCACAGTGACCTTTTCATCTTTTTGATAGTCTTGCTAAACTGCTCAATTTGGGCTCAGTTGTGATGCTCCTATCTCAGCCTCCGGGCCCTGAGATTACAGGAGTTCACACCATGCCTAGCCAAAGCACTCTTTAAGTGACACCACGGAGACAATGTGCCCTCACTCGCTGCTGGGTGGGGCCAAGTGGACTTCTCACCATCGTACTTGGCGATCTCATCGTCAGTGCCATCTTTCTTGGCTTTGGATAAAATCCACCTGCAATCAAGACAGACCCCAAAATTAAGATTCAAACAACAGCTCAGCTGTCAAAAGAAACAGTACGAACACTCAGGAAAATACAGGGTTTAGCATGACTTCTTAGTCTAGTCTGCCACTCTACTTTCAACTCTTAAATCTCTCACACAAGGGATGGTAACACCATGTATTCCACTCACAAACCCGTAAGAAAAAATACCAACACTGTATAATTTTTTTGAAGAACTCAAGAGAAAAGAAAAAAGTTTCCAAAACAATACAAACTAGGGTGAAGTGGGAAAAGGAAAGGAATGGAAGGAGTCCCAAGTTCCAAAAGTCTGTTTTGTTTTCCTGAACGGATGTAAACACTGCAGATGTAACAGCCACACATTTCACCAGATAAAATCTCTCTATCCAAAAGGGCTCCACAGTTCCACCTTAGTCTCATGTTTGCCTCTTAAGACTTTTCTCCCTAGGAAAACACTTACCCTGACAGAGAACCTCTATCAAAGGAATCAGCAAAATAAACTTCTCCTGTTGGAACTGGAGCTTTATAAGTAACCTGTGTTAAACATAAGAGTGAGTTAAAGGTATTTTTAAGCAACGTTCCTTAGAATTATTTTTTTTGGCCTGGGTTTTAATTGTCACAAAACTTTCATAAGCTGTCCCTTGAACTGAAGATACAGCAAGGCTTTGAGATTACTAAGTATTTGGGCAAACTTTGCTTTTCCATTGAAAAGGATCCAAATACTACGCATGGTGGCACAGCCCGTGATCCCAGCCCTGAGGAGGCTGAGGCAAGAGGGTCATCACAAGTTTGAGGGTCAGCCTGGGCTGCATAATGAGATCAAGAGCAGCCTAAACTACACAGCGAGGCTATCTCAGAAAATAATCATTTTTAAAAATCCTTTTTTTTTTGGCGGTACTGGGGATTGAACTTAGGACCTTGCACTTGCCAGGGAGGTGCTTATGGCACTAAGCTAAATCCCCAACCCCAATTTTTAAAAATTTTAGAAACAAAAAAATCCAAATTTATCTTCATCACCTCATCAGCTTTTATTTCATTCCATGTTGGGGACTGAACCCAGGACCTTGGGCATCCCAGGCAAACATTCTACCACTGAGCTACACCAGTAACCCTGTATCTCCATGATTTCAAGAGGTGAAAGGAGAGCTGTGCATGGTAGCACACCTGTAATCCCAGCACTCAGGAGGACTACAAGCTAAAGTCCAGCCCAGGAATTTCTCAAAGTAAAAAGTTTTGTTTTTTTTTTTTTGCGGTACTGGGGATCGAACTCAGGACCCTGCGCTTGCTAGGCAAGCGCTTATTCCACTGAGCTATATCCCCAGCCCGTAAAAAGGTTTTTTAGAAAGGGATATGGATATAGCTCAGTGTGAAAGCCCTGGGTTCACCAATAAATAAATAAAATTTTAAAATCAAACCTTTGGCCAGGCGTGGTAGAGCATGCCTGTAATCGCAGCACTCAGGAGGCTGAGGCGGGAGGATTGTTGCGAGTTTGAGACCAGCCTGGGCTACAAAGTGAGCTCAAGGCCAGCCTGAACTATACAGCCAGACCCTGTCTCAAAAAGACAAAAATAAATAAAATAAAACCGAACCTTTGGAGATGGAGAAGGAGTGCTGGTATCTGGTTTTGATTTTGAGTCTTCTACCTCTTCAATTACATCATCAAGGTCATCCTCAATGTCAATCATATCTTCATCAGGTCCATCATGAGCTTGAATAGCAGCAGCTCCAAGCACCAGTAGCATACACAGTAGTCGCTTCCCTTCCATGATCTACAAAAAGAGTAGTAAGTTAAATGTGCTGCTATTTTGAATTCCATATAAAGCGTTTATCTCCCCACCCCCAGTTAGAAATTATGGCTTCCAGCTAGGTGTGGCACACGCCTGTCATCCCAGCACTTGGAAGGCTGAGGCACAAAGACTGCCCTGAGTTGAAAGCAAACCTGTGGTACATTGTGAGTTCAAAGGCAGCTTGAACTTCTACATAGATCCTGTCTGTAACCAACCAACCAACCAACCAAACAACAACCAAACCCAAATAAATAAATAAAATTAAGGCTTCCAAGTCAAAGAACTAAGAGAAACTGTTTTATTATATAAATAAGGAAAGCGAGCCCAAAAAGATGAGGAGGTTCTCCTGAAATTAGTTAAAGATTCAACGTCGGGGCTGGGGATATAGCTCAGTGGAATAAGCGCCTGCCTAGCAAGCGCAGGGTCCTGAGTTCGATCCCCAGTACCGCAAAAAAAAAAAAAAAAGATTCAACATCAAGCAGGGGGTAGTCATGTACATCTGTAATCCAGCCAACTCAGGAGGCTGAAGCAAGAGGATCAAGTTTGAGGCCAGTCTGGGCAACTAAGCAAAACCCTGTTCTCAAAAATTTTAAAAGTGCTAGAGATATAGTTCAGTGGTTCCTAGATTCAATCCCTACCATCAAAAACACATAAAGATTCAATTTTAAGAAAATGTTAACATACACATGACCGTGCCACACAGACTGCCACCATGGCTGCGGTAAACTCAGGCACCCTTACCTCTTCCATCGGTAACGTACTTCACAGTGAATAAAGGCTCTACCAGACACTAACTCACACTGCGCGCACAGGTTAAAACGGGGGCCACAGGGGGACCCTCCCTCATATGAAGACTTTGGGACACAGCTGCAGCTGCTCAAAAGCCATCACATGTAGACAGCGCAGTCTCCAATTAGGGCTTTAGGGTTCCACAGCAAATACAGTAAACAAGGCCCAACTGCTTTTGCTCTCTTCTAAGCACTCAGGCCCTCCCTTGCACACTGCTATGTTAGGCTGTCTGGATGGTGAGCAGGCCCTTTCCCCGGGCCACAGATCTAAAACAAAAACTAAGCTACATCGATGCACAACAGGACTTGGTAGTACATGGATTTTGCTTTACGGCCTGAGAAAGCAGACCCAAGAGGCTGGTGAAGGAACACGTGGAAGATGCAAGACTGCAAGTATAAAACACACACATGTGCACACATGTAACACAGGGCACGGAGTAGCCTTTATTCTGTAGTAGCTCTGCCTACCTGATCAACCTTCCTCTTTCCTCCTCTGCCACTGCTCTCAGAGTCCCGACATCCTATATTACTATTGCTTCATCTCTTTAACTCTCCAAAGCCATCCGATAGCCCCAATATTTTTTCTTGCAAAACTCTTGTCTTCTAGGAGCAATCAGAGTCCCTTACCTGAGGGTGCTCTACACAGTATTCCCAGGAACCCCTTACTCACCCCAGTCATGTCACTTCCCACCTCCTCTGTGTACACCAAGGTTCATCATGCATTTTCTCTCCTGCTTTCCTAAGGAGACATGCCACCAAAAAATATAAACTATACCCTAAAATGCATGTAAGTCAGGCGTGGCAGCACATGCCTGTAATCTCAGCACATGGGAGGCTGAGGCAGGAAGATCACTGCAAATTGAAGGCCAGCTTAGGCGACATACAGAGTTTAAAGCCAGCCTGAACTACATAGCAAGACCCTGTCTCAAAAAAAAAAAAAAAAAAAAAAAAAAAAAAAAAAAAAAAAAAAAAAAAAAAAAAAAAAAAAAAAAAAAAAAAAAAAAAAAAAAAAAAAAAAAAAAAAAAAAAAAAAAAAAAAAAAAAAAAAAAAAAAAAAAAAAAAAAAAAAAAAAAAAAAAAAAAAAAAAAAAAAAAAACACCAAAAATCTGAAGCTTTAAAAACTTTCTAGAAATGTTGTTAAGGCCAAGGGTGGTAGCCCACACCTGTAATCCCAGCACTCATGAAGCTGATCCAGGAAGATCTCCATGAGTTGAAGGCCAGTCTGCACTACATAGTGAGACCCTGACCTAAAACAAATACTACGTGTTTTTAGGGTTAGGATTGTAGCTCAGTAGCAAAAGATGTATTAAGCAGCTTCACAGTCCTAGGTTTTGTTGTTGTTTTTAACGGTCCTAGGTTTGATCCCTAGCACTGCCTAAAAAAATTACAAATTTTTACTAGAAGTATATTTATGCATGCTGTACAACAGTCACGGAGTCTTGACAGGGACCATAAGTTAGGAACCAGTGTGATGTGGAAGGGACTGTAAAGCATTGTAACTGCTACAGAAAACAGTCATCTCACTCTTGTCGGTACTGGGAATTGAACTCAGGACCTCGTACTTGCCAGGCATCCATTATGCCACTGAGCCACATCCCCAGCCTACTTACCCCGCTTGTGAGTGTGTGGGCAAAATAACTGAAAGCAGGGTCTCTAAGACACGTTCCTGCACACTCACATTACCAGCAGCACTATTCACAACAGCCCAGAGAGCCAGGACACCCAACGTCTACCGCTGGATGAACAGAACAAAATGCGGCAGATACACACAATGGGATACTGTTCAAGCTTAAAGGAAATCCTGTCACATGTGATCGCATGAGTGACCCTTGAAAACACTATGCTAAGGAAAATAAAGCAGTTACAAAAGGTCAAATACTACCTGACTTCACTGTATGTCAAATACACAGACACAGAAGGTGAAATTGTTCACAAGATGGGGGAAAGAGTAAGAAGCATTTGTTGTTTAACGAGCACATGGAGCTTCAATTCTGCAAAATGGGAAGTTCTGAAGATCTGTTTCACAATAACTGAAAAACACTTAACCTCACTCAAGTGTACATTTAAACATGATTAACAATGTAAATTTTAGGGCTGGGGATCCTAAATGGCACAGTCTCTAATCCCAGCATTGTGGCAGGAAGATGCTGCGTTCAAGGCCAGCCTGAACAACATGGCAAGACCCTGACTTAAAAAACAAAGAAGAACTCTCAGCAATCATCCTGCTTCAGCCTCCCTAGTGTTGGAACTACAGGCACACAGAACCACACCTAGCACAGTTATTCTTTTTTGGTGAAAAACTCACAGGGATCCCTCTGCCTCAACCTCCTGAGGGCTGAGATGACAGGAGTGTGTCACCTCCCCAGCAGTTTTTTGTCGTTGCTGTATTATTAGTACACATTAGTTCTACAGTATAGTTTCTTACAGGCTTAAGAAACAGTAATAATTCATTTCTTCACTGGAAAGAACGTCATTTTCTCCCTTCAAAACTTATGCAGCAGCCAGGCACGGTGGCGCACATCTGTAATCACAGCACTGGGGAGCATGAGGCAGGAGGGTCCAGACAAGTTCTAGGATAGCCTGGGGTACAAAGTTCAAGGCCAGCATGAACCCGATAGCAAGACCCTGTCTCAAAAAACAACCCACAGTAATATACAATATAAAATAATACACAATGAAATGCAAGGCATACCAATATTGCTTTGCTTGATTACAACTTCAACAATGAACCCGATAGCAAGACCCTGTCTCAAAAAACAACCCACAGTAATATACAATATAAAATAATACACAATGAAATGCAAGGCATACCAATATTGCTTTGCTTGATTACAACTTCAACAAATTCCCTAAAACTAAGTTACAACTTTTAAAAAGTAAAACCGAACTGGGCATGGTGGCTCATGCCTGTAATCCCAGCACTGGGGAGGCTGAGGCAGGAGGATCTTTGTGAGTTCCAGACCAGCCTGGGCTACAAGGTGAGCTTCAAGGTCAGCCTGAACTGCACAGCGAGACCATGTCTCAAAACCGGTTGGAAGGCAGTGATAGCACAATTGCCTAGAACATGAGGCCCCAGCGTCACAAACACAAAAATATGTTAACTAAAATGTGGTAAGCCTGTTGCTGCTAATTAAAGCTCAAAGCAATGGATTAAAGACTAGATATTTGTGTTGGAAGTTTCTCAATGACAAGGTAAACGGAATGATGGTCCACTGGACTGACTACTTACCATTTAAAATGTAAAACTCCTTTCATCTACAATGTTTAATTTGTTAAAATAAGGCCAGGCATATAGCTCAGTAGCACATGCGCCTGCCTGGCAAGCGCAAGGTCAAGTTCAATTCCTGGCACACACACAAAAAAAACCTTGTTAAAATACTGTTGGCATTACAGACTGAAGAACGTGGTCACCCCTGGCCTCCACCACACCTGTGTCTGGAGAGCCGTTTGCAGGCAGAGAGGGCCCCTATCAGGCAGGCATCTAGCAGACCTCACAGACAACATGCCTGACAGCAGCCTCACCCACTCTTGCACCCAGCATCTGGAGCTAAGAAAGCCATGTTGGCAGACTGTCTTCAAGCAGTGTTTGTCAGAAATGTTTTGTATTTTTTGCAGTACCCGGGATTGAACCCAAGGCCTCTGCACTAAACTACATCCCTAGCCCCTTTATTTGTCAGACAGGGTCTTGCTAAATCACTAAACTGCCCAGGAGGCTGGCCCTGAACTTGTAATCCTCCTGACTCAGCCTCCCAGTGCTAGGATAAAAGTGTGTGCTACCACGCCCAGTGAGGCCTGGCTTTTAAATCGATGAATAGGGCTGGGCATCCCAAATGAGCGCAGGCATCAGGATCAGAATCAGAATCACCTGGGGGGCTTGTTAAACTAAAGCCCGGGTATAGTGGGGCACACCTGTAATCCCAGCAATGGGGGGAACTGAGGTAGGAGGATCGTTGCGAGTTAAGAGACCAGCCTGGGGTACAAAGTGAGTTCAAGGCCAGCCTGAACTGTATAGCAAGACACTGTCTCAAAAACAGCCCTGGATTCACCTTGGAGGTTCTGACTCCAGGCTGGACTGGGCTAGGCTGTGCTGGCTCCATGTGATTTTAATTTCTAACAAGTTTCAAGGGGACAGCAAGGCTGCTGGCCCAGGAACCACTCTGAGAATCACTGATTCACATTTGTAAATAATAATTAGTGTTTGTTGTCTAGTTTGTAAAGTATTTTCATACATTATTTCATGTAAGCCTCCTAGGAGATACTACTCTCATTTTCTTTTGCACCTTAAGAACTAAGCCTTAGTGAAATTAAACTCATTAGCACAACCAATAAGCATATCCACAGAATCCATGTATCCAGCTTCTATTACACCAGGCTACATGGAACTGTGTAGCTTCACACAGAGGAGGCACAGCAGAGACCGGTGCACAGAAAGCCTTGCTAGGAAAGAGCAGCAAAGGAAATGATCCGGAACAGCAACATGCCAGGGGCCAGGAGGAATCATGGGGTAGGCCACCCACGGCAGGAAAGGGGCCTGTGGGGTGCAGAGGGCAGGAGGAACACTACAGGCTGTGGAGCTCTCCAGGCTTCAAGAACACACTTCTCTCCCTCCACCACCTCCCCTGCACCCAGAGTACAGAGCCCAGACACCATGGGCTGTAAGGGCAACAGGGAGGCCACCACCAAACTGCACGGCCTTCCCACAGCCTGCACTGGAGCTCCAGTGGGCCACCCAGCTTCAGTGTGGTGTTTCAACAACTGCAATTCATCAATACTCACAAAAAAGGCCAGTTACCAGATCTATTCTATTAACAGCCACTATTTAGCTGATGCAAGTTTTCCAAATATTGTTAAAGATGGGTCCGCATTTGCAATTAACTCAACACAATGTATTTTAAAGTAGGTTTTTTTTTCCGGTACAGTGAATTGAACTCTGGACCTCCAGCTTGCCAGGCAGGACCTGTGCCACTAAGCTATATATATATATCCCTGGATCCTCAACACAATGTTTTTTTTTTTTTTTTTGGTCTTTTTGAGACAGGGTCTCACTATGCAGTCCAAGCTGGCCTTGAGCTCACTTTGTAGTCCAGGCTGGTCTCAAACTGGCAACAATCCTCCTGCCTCAGCTTCCTGAGTGCTGGGATTACAGGCATGCGCCATCACACCCGGCAACACAATGTATTTTAAGGTGACCTTAATTCTCTCCATCATGAATGAAAATCAGACATTAGTGAAAAATCCCCTTCATTACATGCACTCCTTACATCAAACAGGGTCTGAGATGGTGCACTCATTCTCCAACTGAGTAGGCACCTAAAAGGATGCCATATTACTATGCTTTCTAAACAACATGCAAGAGGCCAGGGGTATAGCTCATGCCTCTAATCCTTACATTCTAGGAGGCTGAGGCAGGAGGACTCCAAGTCTGGGCCCTGCTCAGGCAACTTAAAATGATTGGTCCCAAAATACGCATTAAAAAAAAAGTAGGTGACCTTGGGTTTGACATTGAATTTTTCACATTAAAGGCATCCTATGTGAAAGAAAAAAATAGGTGAGTTCATCTTGTATTAATAAATTTCAAGGGCTGGGGATATAGCTCAGTGGAATAAGCGCCTGTCTAGCAAGCATAGGGCCCTGAGTTCGATACCCAGTACCGCCAAAAAATAAATAAATATATTTCAAACTTTACCCATTGAGAACATGAGAATTAAAAGATAATCACAAACCAGGAGAGAGTTGGGTGTGGTGGTGCACACCTGTAATCCCAGCACTCGGGAGGCTCACTGGGAGTTCAAGGCCAGCCTGGGCTACACAGAAAGACCCTGTCTCAAAAATTAAATTAAATTAAATTAAATTAAATAAACAAGATGTATCCAATGAAGGACTTGCTTCAAAGCACAGGTAGAACTCAAACTCAGAAAGAAAATCCAACTGAAAATGAACAAAAGTGGGGGTGTAGCTGGGATAGAGGGTGAGCTTCATGCCTGTGAGGCCCTTAGTTCAATTACTGGCACAAAAAACAAAAGCCTGGAGGCACCAAAAGGTCCTTCAACAGGGGAGTGGACATAACAGCTTGATGCACCCACACAATGGGACACTGCTCAGCAAGTGAGAAAGAACGAGTGCTCAACCCAGAAACGGACATGGGGGGATTTTAAATTCACCTCACTTAGTATAAAAGCCAGTCACAAACATGACACGTTGTGTCATCCCAAATGTATGACATTCTGATAAAAGAAAACTATAAACAGTAAAAAAAGATTAGTTGCCAGAGGTTTAGGAAATTACGGTGAACAGGTAAAGTACAGGAATTTTTTAATGCGCTGCAACTACTGTTAATAATACTGTAATTACGGATATATGACATTATGCATGTCAAAGCCCATAAATTTTTATAGCACAAAAAATGAACCTTAATGTATACAAAAATTGTAAGATCATTTAGGGGATGAAATGACCCAAGCATGTAGAATGGTCACAAGCAACAGGGCCGCTGATGTTTCCCATGGGTAGGCGAGGGAGCGATTCTGGTACCGCTCCACCTCTGCGCTGTGGCTGAGCACTAAGGAAATGGGCAGTGGGGGGGGGGGGGCACTTAAAGATAAGCAAGATAGGGTGCCAGAGGGGCCCGCACAGCAATGGAGAAGGCTGGGGACATCAGCCTGGACACACGCTACAGATACGTACAGATATATGCACACAAATTTCCTTGTTGTCACCTGACAGGGCCCACAGAAATATTCTCATACCCCACATCCAGGAGCCATGAACACAGCAACTACTAAAATTTTAGTTTTTAATATTCTCCAAAATGAAACAGGGCTCTTGAAGAAATGGCTGACACAGGGACTGGAACAGGAAATACACACGACAAGCCTGGGGAATCTCACTGGGACAGAAGATGAAGGGCTCAAGAGAACCAAACACCTGCTCCAAAGGAACATAAGCAATGACTGATGAGGTAGGAAGACTGCCACAAGTTTGAGGCCAGCCTGGGCTACATAGGGAGACCATGTCTCAAAACAACCAAAACTAAAACCACCACAAAACAGAGAGACAGAGAGACAGAGAGAGAGACAGAGAGAGAGAGACAGAGAGAGAGAGAGAGAGCTAGCGAGAGCGAGCTCTGGGCACCAAAGCTGGAACAGTCCTGAGCCAACAGAACTGGTGGCACTGGATGATAAGGCAAAGCATAGAATAAACACCTCTGAGTCTATGCTGACACAAAGACCAGAGGAGGAGATAGAAACTCCTTAGAAACCCTAGGCGCACACACTCTCCTTTCAAGGAGAGAGGACATCACCCCCAGTCCTCAGGGCAGGCTGCACACAGCGACAACCTTTTAAAGCCTATGGCATGAAAGGGGAAATGGAAGGAGAAAATGTAATGCAACCTAATTCAGCCAAGTGACCACAGCCAACGCAACAATGATCAGTCATGTTAACAGCACACATTCATCTTACCCCTAAGAACCCTATATCCTTAGTCTATCATAAGGAAAACAAGCTGGGGATATAGCTCAGTGGCATAAGCTCTCTTCCTGGCAAGCCTGAGGTCATGAGTTTGATTCCCAGTAAAAAAAAAAAAAAAAGGAAAACAACACAAAACACCAGGCAAATCCCAAAAGTGGGACTGTCTTCAAAATACCTCATCAGTCTTTCTCAAAAATGGCAAGGTCATAGCTAGGAATGGTGGCACACGTATATAATCCCAGCACTCTGAGATGCTGAGGCAGGAGGAGGATCACAAGTTCAAGCCCAGCCTGAGAAACTTCGTGAGTTAGTGAGATCCTCTCCCAAAAAATAAAAGGGCTAGAGATATAATTTAGTGTGAAGGCCTGGCATCAATTTTCCATACTGCATAAAAAGTCAAGATCATCAAAAGCAAGAAAGTCTGAAAAACTGTCACAGCCAAGAGGAGCCTAAGCAGACATGAGGACTAACTGTGATGTGGTGCATTACAGAGAAAGTCACCAGAGAGAAACCAAGGCTGTCTGAATTAAACATGGACACTGGTCACATTATCAACTAATAGCAATTTTGGTTCATAATTTTGGGGAGGCAGGGTTATTTTGAGACAGGGTCTTGCATATATAGTTCAAGCTGGCTTCAAATTAACAGTGATCCTCTTGCCTCAGCCTCCTGAGGCAGGCGTACACCACCACACCCAGCTGGTTTGGTTCACAAATTTAACAACTGTGCTATACCACATTAGCTTTTAGTAATAGGAAATTATGTGTGGGCTATATAGGAATCCTCTGGGGATTTTCCTTTGCAATTTTTCTGTAAATCTCTAACTGTTCCAAAAAATAAAGCTTATACCAAAAAAATTCCAAGCCAAGTATAGTGGAATACGCCCATAACCCCAGCACTTGAGAGGCTAAGGCAAAAGGATCGCTGCAAGTTCAAGGCCAGCCTGAACTATGTATCAAGACCTTGTCTCAAAAAAAAAAAAAAAAAAAGAAATCCCAGTATTATGCCTCAAATGGTTCATTTCCTAACCCCCAAAAGAATTCTGAGCTGAAATATATTCTAAGAAGCTATAGCTTTTTGTTTTTTTTTCAGATAGGGTCTGTGTATTTGGGGGTAGCCTTGAACTCACTGTGTAGCCAAGTCTGGCCTGGAACTTAAGGCAATCCTGTTTCAGGCTCCTCAGTACTAAGATTACAGGCATGCACCACCACACCTGGCTTTAACTCTCCTTTTTGAGGAAACAAATTCAGTCCAGAAAACAATTTACCAATGGCTGAATCAGGATCAAAAGTCAAGATTCCTAACTCCCAATATAACACACTTTACTTGCTAATTCTATACTGCTTTTATCTTAAAGACAGAATGATTTTTCAAATCTTTTAATGTCCAAGATGAATGTTTTTTCCTATTTTTAATCTTCATTCATTTATATATTTAGACTCCTAAACAGCATACTTTCCTGTTGACACCAGCTTCTAAGATTATCAAGAAGAAATATATAGCAATTTGCTCAAGAACAAAGCAATAATGCTTTTTATAAAAGAAACAGCACAATCCCTTCTGCCCCAAAAGCCTGAGAATAAAGAATTCTCTCTAAATCAGTCAATTACTTTCTGCAGAGAAGCTTGTGTTTTATGTATAGTGGAGGGCTTGGCTGCCTGCACTCCTGGACGCTGTGGCAACATCCCTCTTAGTTCCATCCTCTGCTTGAAAGGCACTGCTTTCTTTGTAGGAGCGCTTCACTTAGGGTTTTCTTTTAGGGCTCGCTCTCTCTCTCCCTCTCTCCCTCTCTCCCTCTCCCTCTCTCTCTCTCTCTCTCACACACACACACACACAATTTTATCACCGTGCCACCTTACACTCTCCAGCAGACAGCAAAGGCCTCTGCCATGCGAATGTTAGAGGTTCTAACTCTTAACAAGGTTACTAGTCACAAATGCTACACTAATGTCTCACGTGGCCAGTATTTTTGTCTTTTTGAGACAGGATCTCATTATACAGTTCAGGCTGGCCTTGAACTGTGGCCTCAAGCCCACAGCAGTGCAGCTAGTCAAGTATGGGGAAGCTTCTGGAATAGCCAAAATACGCCTTTCCTCTTTCAGGTTGTTTATGGTTGGTATTTTGTCAGGCTACCCACTGTACCCCAGGCTGGTCTAGAACTCACAACAATCCTCCTGCCTTAGCCTCCCAAGTGCTGGGATTACAGGCTTGCGCCACCATGCCCGGCTTCAGATGGCCACTTAACATTCCTGCCTTACAAAATCACAAATTAAGTTAGTGCAAGCCTTGTAAGTCCAGCACTCAGGAAGCTGAGGCAGAAGGATTGCTGAGTTTAAACCCAGCCTGGGTGACACAGGAGGTTCAAAGGTAGCCAGCACTAACAAAAAAAAAAAAAAAAACTTACAAATTAGAATAGGCATGCCCCTTTACAAGGGTCAAGCAATTAAAACTCAAAACTGTACACATAAAAACCCTTAACACCTGACAAAATACCAGCCATAAACAACCTGAAAGAGGAAGGGCTTATTTTGGCTATTCCAGAAGCTTCCCCATGCTTGACTAGCTGCGCTGCTGTGGGCTTGAGGCCAGAGAGACTTACAGGTGTGGGAGGGACAGCTGCTCACCTCATGGCACCCAGGAGGTAGAGGCAGCCCGAGTGCCCACACTCTGTCCATTCTTTTCACGGGGGGCGGGGGGAGGCGGGTACTGGGAACAAAACTCAGGGCCTGGCTCTGGCCAGGCATGCATGATGCTGCTGAGCTGCACCCCTGGGCCCCTATGTACTCTTGGGTATGTCCTCAAACTCCCTAATAAATGCTTCCTGGGATTTTTTTGTATCCCAGGCTGGCCTTGAACTCAAGGGACTCCTCCTGTCTCAGCCTGCCAAGTGCTGTGATTACAAGCAGCCACCACCACCACCCTCAACTTCAACTCCAAGAAAAAGGCAGTGATCTACTTCCTGCAAGTGGGCCCCATCTCCTGATAGCCTATTCAGTAGATGAATCCAGGGATAAGGTTGGCATCCTCCTCACCCAACTCCTTCTCGACTCCACCTCTGACACCTCCACCCAGACTGCCAGCGGCCTGGGGACAACACACAAGCCTTTGCAGAATATTATGTACTTAAAGCATCACAAGATATGCGGGAACCACAGCAGACAACTTCTCTCAGAAACAGTCTTGGTCACAGGTAAACGTGAGTTTTTGTAGTTGTGCCCTATGATATCCCTAATGTCAGCAAAGAGTAAGTCAATAAAACCAAGAACATGGGGGGGCCAACACATTTTGGTCAGACTTCTGGTTTACAATTCAGAACTTGACATAAAGACAGAATGTAAAACATTCAGGTCCTAGAGAAATAAATTTGTCAACTGCGCTTTTGATAAAAGCTGAAACCTGAAGCCTGTGATTGTTCACCGGCACCTTCTACCTAAACTAAGGGAAGCCTGTGTTAAAAAGGGCTGAACAAGAACATGTGCCTGCACCTTGCAGAGCCTGGCAAGTGGATAGCAAACACGGTGCACGCAGGTTTGCTGATGCCTTTCAGTTCCACAGCTGCCAACTAGATAGCAAACACTGTTAAAACACTGGCCTCTTAGCCATGCAATCCCAGCACACAGTAAGCTGAGCCAAGAGGATCACCATACTTTTGAGGTCAGCCTGGGCTCCACAGTGAGTTAGCCTGGACAACACAGTTAGACCCTATCTCAAAAAAAACAAAAACAGTAACAAAGAATTGGCCTTTTACTCTATTGATACGGAAAGAAGTCCATAAAATCTAAAAACACAGACAAAAAATTCTAACATACTGATCTTAATGGTATCACAGCCATGTTTTCATAGTTTATGAATAAACTACTATTAGTTCTACTAAAGCTTTTGGGGAGTATTTTTGGTTAACATCAAAATAAACTCACAATATTATGCCTACCTCCTACATATCAAACTTACAAAAATACAAGTACTCCCAGGCGTGGTGGCGCACCCCTGTAATCCCAGCACTCGGAGGCTGAGGCAGGATGACTGTTGCGAGTTTGAGAGCAGCCTGGGCTACAAAGTGAGCTCAAGGCCAGCCTGAACTTCATAGCAAGACCCTGTCTCAAAAACACAAGGTAAATTAATAAGTAAGACAATACAAGTACTCTATTCTCTTCAGATCACAGGAATTTTTCACCTTTCACAAAAATATACCCAAGTCTTGGTACTGCTTACATCTCGTACCAGTATTTTCCTTCTACTATTACAAAAAAAAAGCTAAACTGGGCATGGTAGTGCCAACATGTAACCCCAGTGCTCTAAGAGACTGAGGCAGTAATATCACAAATTTGCAGTTTGGGAAAAAAGTCTGTGAGATCCCATCTCAAAACAAAAGTGTGGGGGCGCAACTTGGTGCAAATGCTCTGCTGAACCCTGGACAGGTCTGCAGATCTGCTCTAAGCCCCCTGGTTCTGGCAGTTATGTCAGATGTCACCACTGAGGGAGGCTGGGTGGTGGACACGAGAGACCCCTCTTTACTATTTTCTCCACTTCTTGAAGCCTATAATTACCTCAAAGTGTAAAGTTTAAAAGGAAGTGTTAGTAATCAGTGAAGTTGATTCTTTAGATCTGATCAAAGTTACCAGCCAGAGCCCAAAACTATAAAGACTCAGAAATGTGAACCTGATGAGGTAAAAAGTCTATCTCGAGTTTGTTTTTGGTAATCAGTATAATTATCTACATGTAGCCACATCAAAGTATCTCTATCCTCTGGGATTACAGAAATGAATGTGGCCAGAAATACACAAAGTCTAGGAAACAGCTCATTTAGAACACAGACTTCTAGTTTGCTTCCCAAAGACAGAGCAAGAAAGCCTTGCTCTCAAGTTGTCAAGGTCAGAAGAAATCTTGAAAAGCAGCTGGTCCACTCACATTTAATATTTCAACTAATCCTGCACTTTCAGGAGAGTGAATTTTATCTGAACCTCTACACAGTGACACCTGTCTACTACCTGGGGACCTAAAGCAGGAGGACCACCTCAGTGCCAGAGTTTGAGCCCACACTGTACAGCAAGACCCTGTCTAGAAACATAACACTACAAATGGAAGTTTCCTATTTTAAGACCAATTATTTAGAAAACGAATTCCTTAGCTTGGCATTGCAGTGGCTGCCTGTAATCCCAGCACTTGAAAGGCAGAGGCAGGAGGATTGTCTGACTACATGGTGAGACCCTGCCTCAAATAAAACCCAAAATAAATAAAGACAGGGTCTTTGCTGTGAAACTCAGTGATCCTCCTGCCTCAGCCTCCTGAGTGCTGGGATTGATTACAGTGTGCGCCACCATGCCCAGTAGATTTTTCTTTTTTTCTCTCTAAATCAGTTCTTTTTCCTTTAGGAAAGTTCCTTTTAATTCTAGGTTACTATTTTGCATGACAGGGTTTTTCCCCCTTGTTTATTGGGATGATCACGTTACTTATGTCATTTATTAACTTAGTAGATTACATTCATTTTTGTATGCTGAACCAATCTTGCATTCCTGAGGTAAATCCAGTTGGTCAGGGTACATACAGAAATCCTTTTTATACAGTACTGTATATTCCTAGACTCAGTTTGCTAGTCTTTTATTGAAGATTTCCACATCCATTTTCAGAAGAGATGGTTTGTCTTATGAAGTAATCCTTGTTTTTTGCTATAAGGGCAATACCAGCCTTAAAGAATGAGGTGGAGGTTGGGCATGGTGGCGCATGGTTGTTATCCCAGCACTCAGAGGCTGACACAGGAGGATCAGTTGCAAGCTCAAGTCCAGCCTTGGCTATAAAGCGAGCTCAAGGTCAGCCTAGGGGCTGGGGATATAGCTCAGTGGAATAAGCGCCTGCCTAGCAAATGCAGGGTCCTGAGTTCGATCCCCAGTACCACCAAAAAAAAAAAAAAAAAAGTCAGCCTAACTGCATAGCTAGCGAGATCCTGTCTCAAAAAAAAAGACAAAAACAAATAAATAAATAAAAATTATATGCTCTGTCCAATAGCGTAGCTAGAAATATGTTCATGTATAGAAGAAACTCAAGTCACAATCCTTGGTCAGCTACTTAATAACTTGTCATCTTAGCTGAATCAAACACTGGGCCTCATTTTCTTTATCTATAAAATGAAAATAGCATCTAGCCCTTAGGGTTGATATAAAAACAAAATGCATGTAAGTTAAAACATTTACAGGAGCCAGGCATGGTGGCACATGTGTGTAATTCTAGTACTCAGGAGGCTGAGACAGGAGGATTGCTGGAAGTTTGAAGTCATCCTGGGCTACATACCTAGACTCTGTCTCAAAGAAAAATTAAGGGAGGAAAATACATAAATTTCCAAGTGTTCTTTATTGGAAATACGTATCTGTTTAAAAATAGATCATCAAACCCGGCATGGTGGCACACACCTGTAATCCCAGCACTTGGGGGTGGGGACAACGCTGACACAGGAAGATCGTTGTGAGTTCAAGACCAGCCTAGGCTACAAAAAAAAAAAAAAAAAAAAAAAAAAAAAAAACCAACAAGCCAGGGATGGTGGTATATGTACTTGATGCACTTGGGAGGCTGAGGCAGGAGGATGGTTCCAAGTTGGAGACCAGCCTGGGCTACAAAGTCAGCTCAATCCTAGCCTGAACTGCCTAACATGATTCTGTCTCAAAAAGATCTCCCCTGCAAAAATCAATACTGCCTTATTCACATTTTTTGGATTGTATTTTCATTGACAGGAACATTAAAATAGATTTTCCTTAATAGTTTTAAAATTAAGTAGGTTTAGGATGTGAATACTCAGAATATGCCAAATTTTGGGCTGGGGATATAGCTCAGTGGAATAAGTGCCTGCCTAGCAAAATATGCCAAATTTTTTCAAAATTCTCAGCTATTCTTATAACTCACCATTAAGCTTAATTTAAAGTACCTTTGTTAGCTAGGTGTGATGGTGCATACTTGTAACCCCAGCACTTCAGAGGCTGAGATAAGAAGATCGATGTCAGTTTGAGGCCAACTTAGACAGCATAGTGAGGCCTTGTCTCAAAAAAAAAAGTACTTTTTTTTGCTATAATTAAGTATTCACTCACACTTACCTGCTGTTCTACAGTACGCTGTATAGACTAAACAACACTTAAGCACCTCTACGATTTCTTAGGCGCTTTGAGCTGCCAATTGTATGTGCTCTCTTCATCACAATTCTCAAAATAGCTTCCTGCTCACCAGGTTCTCTTCCCCTAACTGCCCCTCGAGGCGGGCATACAAGAGACTGGCACCCCTATCTAAAAGGTGGGCTAAAAGGGCACTCGAGCTACTTACCGATCAGGTTGGGCCCACAACGAGGCTGTCACTTCGCCCCCTTAAACTGTCTGGCAAGGCAAACTCTAACTAAAAGGATGCAACAGTGTGATTACCAGCAACTCCAGTCAAAGTGTGTAGGCCCTTTGGCCCCTGGAAGATAACGAGTTAATGGAACTGTCGAGTCAAGATAGTGGTAAGGAGGGAGAGAAGGAACGCTGACATCCACTTTCATACAAGTTAGAAAACTTCTGCTGAGCAATACCTGTATTCTCTCTTCACTCCGAGCCGTCCTGTGATCCAGTTATCTGGCTTGTTTCTGCACTCTGCCTGATGTAAAAGAGAATTCCCACACAGTTCTTCACTCTGCTCTAAGTTTAATTATAGCAGCACACGCAACACATAATTTAAAAATAAAAATACCAGGGTCTTGCTATGCAGTTCGGGCCGGCCTTGACCTCTCAGGGATCCTCCCGCCCGAGCCTCCCCAGTGCTGGAATTGCAGGCGTGCATCACCACGCCCGACTACAACATACAACTGATTCTACTCACGGCTCTGAAACATTGCTGGAAATAGACTGAGAGATATAAAAGGTTTGTAAAAATCAATACAATTCTTCCGTTTAAAAAAAAAATATTTTACAAAATTAAGCAACTCTTCCGTTTCCTAAATTGGAGGGAAGGACAACTGCTCCACCGTTGTCTCCCCCAACACCCCCTTTCGCTCTCCGGCTCAGGGGCCTCTCCAGCGAGCGCTGCAGGCCTCCCCCGCAGCTAACTCGCGAGCTCTCCCTCCCACCGCGTCAGGGTGACTCCTGCGTCTGAGAGGCAGGACCCAGGCAGCTCAGACGCTGGGGCACAGTGCAGCGAATCAAGGCATCATAATGTATCACGATCACCACTTACCGCAGCTACCGGCGGGCAGGCCTGTGTCTCCCTCTGCACACATCTCTAACCCTCAAGACTCCACCACTATTAATTACGTTACGAGGGCCCGGGGCCCAGAAAGTGAGGAAATCGCCCAGATCACAGAGCAACAAACGGCCACCTCGGTGCTCGAAGAGGAGCCCGGCGCTCGGCGACGGCCCTGGGTGCCCACTGCGCAGGCCGCGCGCTCGGGCCCGGTCTCGGGCTCTCGGGCCCGGCTGGGCGGCCGCTCCTCACCACGAGCAGGGGCCGCGCGTGGCGGGCGCCGCACATTCTGGAACATTCCCGCGCTCGCCGGCGGCTGCCCCGTACCGGCCGCGGGCCCCCAACCCCGCCCCCACGCACGCCTGCGCCGGCCTTGCCCGGCCCGACCCCTTCCGGAGCTCGGCGGGCGGGCGGCTCGCACGCGCAGGCCCGGGGGGCCCTGGAAGCGACGTCCTGGGGCCAAGTTCGCGTCCGCAGAGGTCAACCGAGGCCCGGACACCTGCCACGCCTCCTGGGCCGGCGGCGCGGCCTGGCCGGGCTCCCGCGGCCGGGGCCCTCACGGCCGGGGCGCTCCCCGGCCCCGGCCCCGAAGGCCGGCGGGACCCTCGGCGCGGCCACGCCCGGCCCCCCGCCGCGGCGCCGCGCTCCCGGGTCCCCGGGGCGCTCCCGGGCCCTCGGGGTGCTCCGCGGCCGAAGAGAGGGCAGGCCGCCCTCGTCTCACCTCGAGCTCCTGGGGCCACCCGCAGCGGCCGCGCCTTCTCCCACCCGCACACCTGGCCCGCGCTGCAGTGCAGACCGCGGCGGAGGTGGCCGACAGTCACGTGCCGCAGGACGGAGAGGCCTCAGTTAGCGCTGCCTCGAGAGCGAGCCCCGCCGCGCCTAGCCCAGCCCTGCCTCCGCCCCTCGCTCCTGAGTAGCTCGGGCTGGCATCAAGTCCCGCCCTCTCCCACAAGCTTCGAGAGTCGGTTGGTCGGCCCGGCCATCGCTCTACTCACCTTCCCATACGCCCCCTAGGGCTATTCTTCGTGGAGTGTGAGGATTGGTTGAGATTAAGGCAGGAAGTGACTGCTAGTTGGGTAAAGCGCAAGGGGCGGGGCACGATGGGGGTTCCGGGGGCGCGCGCGTCCTGGGGCGGAGCAGCTTGGCTGGTGTTCCTGCGCGCTGATCCCCGGCTCCCTTAGTGGGCGCCCCTCCTGACTTCAGCTTGAGGCTCCTGCCCGCAGGTTCCCGAAATACCGCCCCCGGATCTGGTGATTGCGCGGCTAGGGTGCAGGGCAGAGGACTCAGTGGAGGGATGGGGGAGGTCAGGCCCTGCAGAGTGATCGCGCTGGGGCCAGCAACCTTGCCTGGTAGAGCAGGGTCGGGATAGTGTGATCTGGGCTGAGGCCTCCCGAGGATCAGGGACCACAGGACTGAGGGAAGGGTAGTGAATGGGAAGACTTCGGATTCGCCTCCGTTTTTGTAACCTGCTGGTAGCACATTTTCCGTTATTAGTACACTGAGAACCTCAAGGAGTGGAAGTGGCCCAGGATTTTCATAACCTCGGGAGGTTCCGCTCTAGGTCTTCCATTTCAAGCCCGAAAAGCTTTAATGCTAGGGGACGCGGGTGTTTGCCTGGTGTGTCTCCTGTACCTAAGGCCACCTAGGAGAGGAAGAGAGAGGTCAGTGTTTGACGTGCGCAGCTCGCGGCCCCTAAATTTGTATAGGAGAATTTTCCTTTCCTTATTTACCAGGGGAACTGGATTGAAAGCAAAACAAAATTCTGAAGCAGGGCATGGTGGACCCCTTGAGCCCAGAAGTTGGAAGTCAGCCTGAGCAACATACTAAGATCAAGTCTCAAACATAAGTAAATGTTCTGGTCTAATGTGGTGGCACAACCTTATAATTCTAGCACTCTTAAGATTCTGAGGCAGGAGGATCACAAGTTTGAGGATATCCTGAGTGGCAGTGAAATCTTGTCTCAACTTTTTTTTTTCTTTTTTTTATTTAATTTTATTTTAAAGACAAAAGAATGGAGACATATGAACCAGAAAAGCCATAAACAATACAGAAAATACAAAGTTATACAGAATATAGTAGGGAATTAGAACTGGATGTTGTATTACATAGTTATCTTCACATTAGTTAACACAAAAACATTAAAGGAAATACCAAATTATAGATAA
>PVLD010021393.1:0-31565 GCA_004027595.1 Dinomys branickii
CCCCTCACCCCCTTTCTCTCCCTCTCCCCTTGTCCCCTCTCCTTCTCTTTTATCTCTGCAGTGCAGGGGATTGAATCCAGTCCTTGTTCATGGTGACTTTTCAGTGATTCTAACCCAGCTTGTTTTGAGGGGCCAGAAAGTTATTTTTAGAGTCTTTTCCATCCAAAATTCTGTTTCTTTACAAAGTTGCAGAGGCAAATTTTTAAATTTTTTTCATTATAAAAGAATACAGTGCTTTTGTGCCACCTGCCATCCCAGCATCTGGGTGGCTGAGGCAGGAGGATGGTGAGTTTGAGACCAACTTGGGTTATAGAGCAGAACTCTGGTCAGGAGTGGTGCTGCACACCTGTAATCCCAGCACTCGGGAGGCTGAGGCAGGAGGATCACTGGGAGTTCAACGCCAGGCTGGGCTACACAGTGAATTCAACCTGCACTACATAGGGAGACCTTGTCTCAAACAAACAAATAAACAAAATGGGGCGCTATCTCAAAGGAAAACAAAATAACAAGGGCAATACTTTTAACTGATTTTAAAATTAATTTTAAATAATTTGAGACATGCTTAAGGAACAGAAAAAATGTTAGAAAGTGCTTCCAAGAGGGGTAAATATGATCCACAATATTCAAAACAGGTAAAGTGGGGAGCTGTCGTGTGAAGAAAGAGTCCCCAAAGGTTCCTTTGAAATAGGTCAATACCAGCTGTGTTAGGAGAGGCCTGGAACCCAACCCCTTGCTGTGGGGAGAAGGTGGCGGCTCCTATGGCCCCTCAGATGACTCAGCGGTGTTTCCCTGCCTCTGTCAGCCCCCAGGCACTGCTGTCCTGTGGAAGAGGCATCCTAGGGACTGCCTCCTATGACTTCCGGCCAGAGCAGGAACAGGATTTTACAATTAGAATAAGAAGTCTGGGCCTAGACAAATCCCAGTGAAAGCAGCATTATGCAGAGTTAGTATTTGTGTAACAAAGAAGAGTCCTAAGTAGGCTGCCACCGCGGAGAGCTGCAAACAGAATAGGTCAGACAGGCTCAGGAGGGAGGAACACAACGGTGGGGTAACCTGGGGGTAGGAGGCTCTCTAGATCACTAGGAAAGTGGGAAGTAGTAACAGCGAGTGAGATGCTCTGGGGGGAATGCTGGTTTACAGCCTGCAGAACCACACACGAACAGGCCCTCCTGTATGAAACAGGAAACAGACACAGAGCACCACGGTAGACACTACTCCCCAGTTAAAGGGTCTATTTAGGGTTTTCACAGTACTATTGAAGCCTAAATCTTTTCTTTCACCACTGTTTTTGTAATTACATCTATCTTCTGTCTGTCTGTCTGTCTGTCTGTCTGTCTGTCTATGTTGGAAAGCTAGCTTCCTCTATTTGATGTGAATGATACCATCCTACGTAAAATAACCCCCACCTTCAAATCAGTTAAACAATATATAAAAGTACTTGGTCTGATGCTGAAGACCAGTTTGATGTGGTAGAAATAGGCAATAAGTAATATTAATAAGTTGGCATAAAATATATTGAGAGTCTGTCCTAGGCCTACCTGGCTTGTGGCAGGACCTGCACTGGCTCAGGGACAGATTAATCTTTCAGCCTCCAGCCAGAGCCAAGGCCAGCAAACACCCTGTGAGGTTCTGGTGCCTCAGAGCAAGATAACACAGCAGCTGAGGACTTTGACTTGTGCAAATTCTGTGTAGCTCAGTAGCAGCAGTTAACAGACAATCAGGTTACCAGTTAACCGTGATCTGCTCCTGTGTGATTTTCCAAAATGCACTGTTCCTCAATTCCTGAAACTTGACCTGGTCAGCAGTTCTCACCGACTGTTTCCTACAACCACCAGTGCCTCCAGTCAAGCCGTGCACCTCATGAGTGTCAAGGACACCATGCCCTGTGGTCTGAGCCTGTTATTGGCCTTTGACCATCCTGGTGTTCCTTGTAACTAAAATATATATTTTGTCTGTGTTTCATTCTGTTATTGTACCTCTGAATAGGAGATCGGTGGTCCTAGGTCTGGACCTCTATAGTCTGACCGATGAAATCTGAGGATATGGGGTAGTCTCTCTCTGAACACCTTTGGAAGGGAAACTGCATCTCAGATCTCAGATGAGATCCCCCCACCCTACCTCGGTGTTCCAGAGACCTGCAGGGCGCCTGCTTCTCCCTGCTGGGTCAGTTTCCTATCACACCGGGATGGACCAGCCGACTCTTTGAATGTCACTTGTTTCGTCAATCGCACATGGAAAGGCACAGATTGATGTGTTTTTCTGGCATCTTCCTGACGCACCCTTGCCCTAAATAAATCTGTTTGCCAGGATCTTGTAGCTGAAATTAGCCACCTCAAACTCCTGGTCCTGCCAATGCAGGCGATTGTGCCAATGTTCCCAGCATCTCCTGGCACATGAGCATGGCCTTTTCTTTGGCTTTCCATGAGTACCTGGGGCCGGTGTCCTTCCTTCACAGGACAGGGGTCCAGCTTGTGTGTCCCCGAGGAAGACTGGGGGCTGGTCGGGCTCACACTGGCTTTCTCCTTCACAGCGCCTTTCCAGTGTGTTCCATCCCTCGTGCACGCACTCGCAGATTGGCACAGCCACCTGCCAGAGATGAGAACCTTTTAAGTTGTTGTCAAACGTCATGAAATATGTTCCATGATTAATTCTGTGGGCACAGATTGGTTTTTGCACAGAGTCCAAAATTTGGGATATGTCACAGTGACTAAATGGCAGCGGCATGCTGAATGAATTTGGAATTTGTTTTGTCAAGTGTGGGAACAGGCACACAGATGGGCTTCGATCCAGGGGTGTTGCTTGGAATTCTCATTATAGCAATGATGTCACTTGTCACATGGAGCTGGTGACACTTCTGCCAAGTTATGGGAAATCAAGGTGGCGAGGAAAGTACACAGGCCTCGGGGAAGGAAGGCTTAGAGCACAGAAAGCAGATGCTGCTAGCTGGCTTTGCTTACAGGACACAAGTGTCCCTTAGGGTTGTGGGTAACGTACATTGCAGAAACAGGCTCAGAGGGAAATTTGCTGCCCTTTCTAAGGGGACCATAAAACCCAGGAGGTCTCCTCAAGAAGACAGAGGAAAACAAACAGGTCATTGGTTTTAGGTTAGGCTGTGAAAGAAATCTCTTGAGTAACCAGAAATTCTTTTCTGGACATCTAAGCAAACCCAAGCCACGATGCTCACTTCATCTGCTCAGAAGCTCAGCAGCCAAACTGGGGAGTGGGAAAAATGGACAGACAAAAGCCCACAGCACACAGCGACAGAACGCATTGCTCTCCTCCGAGCATGGGCATCAGGATCCCTGCGGGCCTCTGCAAATGCATCCCGGATGCAGCTAAAGCAGTGCACGGGGGAAATTTATAGCAGGCAGGGCTGGTGTTAAGAAAAACTTCTCTAGCCGGCAGTGGAGCTCCGTGTCTTAAGATGCTCAAAATAGAAGAATAAACTAAACCCAAGGAAAGAAATAACAGAGCAGAAACATAATGAAATGTCAACAAGCTAGAACAGAAATAAAAACAGTTGAGGGCATCCATGAGACCAGACTTCGGTTTCTTGAAAAGATCAACCAAAACCTTTAGCTAGACTGACCAGGAAAAAAAAGAGAGAGATTACTAAATCGGGAATGAAAGAAGTAGCACTAATACGAGCCTCCCAGGAATGAAAAAGTAATACAGAGGAGTGCCGTGGAAAGCAATCAACATCTTCCTCACGCGGGTGTGCGCATGTTCGTAGCGTGCAACTACTTACAATCTAAGTCATCTAAGCATTGACGTATATAATTGTACATACATCTTACCAGGGCTTCACCATGTACATTTTGATCCCAAAGCTGCCCAATACAGCGTGAATATTTGTATTTTCTAAAAACTACGACATTTTTTGTGATGTGCATTCTCACTGGGGAGCTGCTAGCCTAACCCAGAAGAGGCATGAAAAAACATTATTGAAAATAACGATCAAACACTTATCAAACATTTAGGATCAAGCACATCTGTGTACCAACATCAAATTCCAAAGCAATAGTGCGCTGGGAGTGAGGAAGGGAAGTTCCCCCTGGTGGTTTGACTTTTAGCTCCTTTGCTAGAACTTAGTTCCATGACTCCAACCCCAAAGGGACCAGGACACCAAGTACTTTTTAATTTATTTGCTTGCTTATGTATTTACTTTGCTGGCACTGGAATTGGACCCAGGGCCTCCCACATGCCAGGAAATCACTCTTCCAATGAGCTATACCTCCACCTCCTCAAAACCTTTTCTTTTGGATGGCAAGGAACCCAACTGTGAATCTCAGTGTTGTGCCCAAGGGGTGGTGGGAAGCCAACGGGGCTGGGCCTGCCCTCGCCTGTGGCTTCAGCGCCGTCAGCAAGACCAGCGCCCCATCATGCCACCTTGGACTGAATCGCGCCTCACAACTCCCCTCGAACCTCACCTTGCACCTTGCCTGGCCCTCCCACTCTCCTGCCCACCATGGAGACCACTCGCCCCATGCCTGGACATGCTCCCATCCTCGTCACCTGCACGTTCTTCCTCCTTCCACTGTGGTTTCAGACTCGGAGTGGGTCGGAGTGAAATGCACAGGCTTCCCACCTGGCCTTCCGCTAGGACCCACAAGTGGACTGCCGTTCTAGCTCATTGCCCTGGTCCATTTACCCTTACATCAGACACAACTCGAACCTTCTCTGGAGCCAACATCAGACATAACTCGAACCTTCTCTGGAGGCCAGCAGTGCTTCTGCTTGCATTCTTGGCCAATAACCTTGGGCCCTTTGCCAGCAGCACAGACCTTGCTGGGCAGCTTCCACCAGGCTGACTGGGCTCAGCCCTCAGCCCTCTCCAACGCTGCCCATCCTCCTTTCCCCTCCGGCTTGAGCACCAGGGACTTCTGGTCTACCCAGGGACGTTGTGCCCCAGTGGTTCTGGAGTGGCTCCCTCTTCTCATCACTCACAAGGAGTGATCAAAACATACCCTGAATGTTGAATATTTAAAAAAATAATGACAGTAAAAGACACATTACTGCGAATCCCCCTCAGCCTCCTCGCACCCCTTGACTCAACCCATGTGTGCCCCGAGTTGTTCCTTCCACTTTCTGCAGCAGCTCTGGAATCCTCTTTCTTAAGTGTCTTCACAAGGGGAGATAAGAACTGCAGTGAATGCTGCTGCCAAGTGCCTTTGAGGGAAAGGCAGTGTGTCCTCATCTGCTTTATTCACCCGATCTGGGACCAGGTAATTTCTGGCTTCTCCGCAAATCAAAACGACCATGAGAGGTAAAGGCTCTGAATCACTCTGGGACCCTGAGGCAGCCACTCCTGCTTTTGTTCTGACACGCTGGTGACCTGACTCCACACTGTCATTGGCACTGTCCTGCAGAAGACACTTCAAGCCACACATTGAAACAGAGGAGAATTCTGAATTTTTTATCTAGGCACATTACATAAGCAAAGCAGTACAAGCTGGACTGATTTTAATAACATATTTGATTGGAACCAATATAACAAAATCTTTAACATCGCCACACATAATCAATATAAAATGATTGATAGCTGCTCACTGGACAGCACAGCTCGGGAAGTCAGACCTGGGGTCAGCTTCGTTCCTGGGTGATTCAGAGGACCCCTGGAAGAGTTGAGGAGGGAAACATGAATCACTTTTAGTAGCCACTCCAGCTGCATTGTGGAAAACAGGCTGTGTGGGAAAGGAGGAAACAGAACAGCTGGGAGGCTGATGTGTGAGAGGTGAGGGCAGACTCACGCAGAAGGCAGAGACCCTCTTTACACAAATACACACACGTTCACAGGTAAGCAGGTATGCGTGCATGTATGTGGATATCTGTGTCGGTCTGCATGCCTGCTTGTCTGTCCATCCATCCATCCATGCACCCATCCAGCCACCCACCCATCCGTCCACCCATCCGTCCATCCATCCATCCATCCACCTGCTGACTTACTTTGGTGGCCCTGAGGATTAAATTGATAGTGGTTGCATCTGGAGGGTAGAATGAGCAGTTTCCAGAGGGATTTTACAGAAAGAAAGGCATCTAGGCTGATGCCCAGGTTTTGATCTGAGCCATCGGGAGACCCAGAGTGGAGCTGCCTTCTGGGGGGTGGGGGTGACAAAAGACAGAGCAGTTTGGGGAGACAGGAGACCTATAGCTCACTGTTGGATTGGTTAAGTTTGAGTTTTTCTAGGAAACAAACAAGCAAACAAGCAAAAAGAAAGGTAGGTGGTTTTGGATAGTGATGAGTCTTGGAGAAAACAACCACAGGGTGTCTGAGCACACGTCCTCAGGGACTTTCATCACCCCAAACATCTCCGAAGAAGGACGTTTGAGTGGAGTGGTGAATGAAGAATGCACTCCAGAGGAAAGTGTCGGGCAGCCCAGGTGACCGTCAGGACACAGGAGAGAGGGCGGTGGGCTTGGCACCAGTGCTGAGCCCATACTGGGCTGCACTTCTGCTCACCAAGAGGGCAGGTCTGGGAGGCTGGAGTCCAGCAGGAGCCTCGTGGATGTGGACGTGTTCCAAGGAAATGCTGGTTCCTCCACTGCTACTGCTACAGAAGGGAACAAAGGTAGAAACAGGTAAGCTTTCTCGTTACCCAGTTCTTCCCTTTCCACAGCAGTGGGGGGCACCCCGTTTCTTCAGCAACTTGTCTTGATTCCAAGAGGTAGGATCTGGGTGTCCCTGAGCTCTGGATGTGGCTGTGGGCCCCTGCACTGTCACTGTGACCTGCCCGCAGAAGGGCTGTGCTGCTAAATGAATGTCAAGCTCTTCTGATAGAGGGTCAAGCAGAAGTACACATGCATGTGGTCTCTGATTTTCCTCGTACTCGTCCATGCTGGCCCTGCACAGTGATCTCCACCTCACGGCATTCTCATCTCTCCCGCTCCCCTCGCCTTTTGGCCGCCCCCCTGCTCCCCACTGTCGGTCTGTCTCCCGTACACACTTTGGTTTGTGCTCACAGTAGATCATTCCGCAGCTAAGACTCCAGATAAGTTCTCTGGAGCAGAGTACAGCCTGGTTTCCCCAAGGCAGCAGAGGGTTTGGCCGCACTGCTAAGCGTGCAGGGAGGCAGCAGCGCAGCAAAGCTGGAGGAGCTGAGTTGGGAGGTGGCAGGAACCCCCTTCAAGGGGCCAGGGATGGCTTGGCCTACTTTGGAGCTTGGCCTTGGTTGGCCTGGGTCTGTGCACTGAGTTCCATGCGTCCCCCCATGTGGGGAAGGCCAACCTAGTTGGATTATCCAGGTTCCTAATCTATCATCCAAAGCCTTTGTGAAGGAGCTGTTTCTCTTTGCCCTATGGAGTTGCGCCTGCAGGAATTTGCCATCCAGGTCACTTCACAACAGCCCCACCAATGCCAGGCTGCAAGTCCAAGCACACACGGGACTGGGTGGTGCGTGAGTTCAGGCTCTCAGCCACTCCTTGTTTATGGGTGGAACAGATGTCCTTGGGCCTTGGCTCAGCTGGCAGGGAGCTAAGGGCTGGGCTGGGCCTGGTCTTTGTGCTCTGCAGCGGACTTGAGTTTGATTTTGTCCGGAGAAGTCTGCAACCAGGTGATGACATTCACCGCCGGGAAAATATCCGGCCATCTGGCTTCAGGTCTCTGCAACCATTTGAAATCCATCACCCAGCCCATTGCCTCTAGATGAGGGATCTACACCCTTCGCTGGTGATCTACTGGATCAATTGCCACCCTGGGCATCAAAGAAGAGCCAAAAAGGCTGGTCACAAACTCGGCATGAATTAGCACATGTGGGACCCCATTAGACACACGACCCAAGACACCTTGCTTTGCTGTTGTTTTATATCTGAATTGTATGCCAAAAAATGATTTGTGATCACTTTCTAATCAGGATCTGGGGGAATGGGTGGCTCCCCTTGGGTTACTTAACCATGCTTTTCCTGGGAAATAGAAGAGACGGAAAGGTTTCCCTTTATCCAGCCAGGGTTGCTCCCACTTTTCCATGAGAGGGTGGAACAGGACTTCTCCCTTGTCTTCTCAGGCTGTGAGGTCATGACTCGCAGTCATACCGGTTGTGACTTTGGGTTACTCAGCTTGGTTTCCCCCCTCCTTTATGCTGCACCACATGGCACAGCTCTACGTCCTCTGAGCCAGCACCCCTCGGGCAGAGCAGGAAAGCCGGCGCATTTAAGTCATCTCATTTTAAGCTTTGGGTAATCTACTTTGATATTCACCCAAATAAGCCGAGGTGGTGGCAGATTCTTCTTTGTTCTTGCATCTGATGTGTGTGAGGTCTGAACAGCGCCAGAAGGAATCACGCTGCTTGCATTCCTGTAACTCACCGTGCAAAGGCCTGGGAGCCCAGGGAAGACGGCCCACACCAGGGCATCTCATTTCATCTGCTCCTTGCCTGCCCAAATTCAACATCGATCATACCTTATCCCTGAGGGAGAGAGGCACCACCCTCCTGTCATCCCCTCCCTGCCAGAGCACGTCACCCTGCCTGCTGCAGGTGCAGGCTCTTGTCCTCCTTGCCACCCAGAGCTGCTGCACATTGAACCTGCCCTACTGCATTTTCAGCATGGAGGCTGGGTGCTCCCGGCAAGCTGGGGACCTGCTCAAAGCCCCAAGAAAATGGCAGGAAAGGAACCAACATACAGACACTTCTTGGTGAGGAGTTCATCCCACTCTTCTACATATATGTTATTTATAAAGAGAGATTTTCCTTTGGCTATGGGTTAACTTCAGCTGCTAGCTGAAGTAAAACACAATACATCCTGTGGTGATCGAGTGTTTCCATCCAAATGGACACCATGCCAAAATTTGATTTTCCATAAAAGGAGTGCCACTGCATATTCTCCGTTCTAATGAGATAGCAAGAGGAATTCTGGGCAGTGTGTCACAAATAGCTGCTTTCACGTCAGAAGGAATTTTGAGAGTGGCGACTCAGGGCCTTTTCGTGTGTTTCTTGATTCCCTGATTTTATCCCTGTAAGGAAAATGGGTAACCAAAGCTCTCTGCACCACAGAGCTGCTGCCTGACTCATGATCACACCTTATCCCTTTCTTTTTCATTTGCACATTTAAAGTATTTTCTATAAGCTTTACAACAAATTATGGAACAAGCCTGTAATCACATTTCTCACTGGGGATTTTACCTGATATTTGATTGATGTCCGTCCTACATCTCTGAGGATTTGGAGCAGCCACCTCTTCCTCCGAGCCTGCAGGATGAAGTCCACATCTTTTCAGATAATCTTCACAGAGACCCCACAAGTTTCATGACATTCTCCTGGCTCTATGGACAAGTAACCTGAGGCTAAGAAGTGACATGATCAGGAGGTAAACAGTCTGCTCTACATCCCCACAAAATATCTAATTTGCCACACATTCTAGTAGACAGCATTTCCATTTGTGAGATAGCTACTCTTTCTAAAGTTATAGTTACTGCCCCCAACCTTGGCAGAGCCCATTGTCTTTGATTTGGAAAAGAAAATATGTCTTCCATCTGCAAAGCAATACATACAAAGTTGTACAGATGGCCTTCACCTCACGGTGACTCTGCCTCCAACATTTCCTCTCCACAGTGGCATGAAAGCAGTTCATGTTCAGCAGAGACCATTCTTAACTTGGAATCTTGATCCTTCCCCAAGGCCAGTGCTACGCAGTACAAGATCCCAACACAGGGACCAGAGAGCACACTTGAGTCATGCAAGGGATGCCAGGGCCAAGCACTCCCTCTGCAGTAGACCCCTGTTGCTGAGCTCTGACCAGCAATAGTGTAGGTTTAAGACATGCAGACTGTTCGCGCTTTTATTATTAGTCTATGTTTGGAGCACATGATGTGGTGAGTTCACAGTTGTTGTGGGCCCTGGTACATGCACACTTCTTCATTCCCTTTACATTTCTGATGTGGATATTGTCAGTTTAGGATGGGTTTATTGCGCTCTAACCCCATCCCCAGCCGAGCATCAGCTGGAGTTGAAAAGTTAAATATAAATCTGCTAACATGCTAAAAATGTAACTAATGTCTTAATGTTTTAATTCAGATAAAAAGACATCAGTGCCAATGTGTACCCAATTTTATGCAGATCTGATAATTTTCTTAGTTATGATTTATATGTCAATTGTATATGCGGTTTTGAAAGGTAAATGTTCACTCACATTAATTGCACCCGCAGATGAGTTTCATGGTGATGCTGCCATGCAAGCATACGTCATGCTAGAACTGTGTGCCCTACCACCTCTCTCCCAGCCTTCCTGTCCCTAGGAGCTCCCTTCCACTTTCAGGCCATTCTTCTTTTAAATTTGCACATCTGAGAGCAAACACACAATACTTGCCTTCCTGTGTCCAGCTGATTTCACTTAACAGCACGACCTCCTACCCCCACCACTCCATTTTCCAGCAAATGACATGACATCACTCTTCATAACAGCCAAATAATACTCCACAGTGTGCATTTTACAGTGTGCTCTTACCTACACTGTGTGTGCTTTACCCGTTCATCTGTGCTGGGTGCTCTGGCTACCGTGATTAGTGTCATAATAGAGACAGATATGAGGCTATCTCTTTTGTATGCTGATTTCATTTAACATTTTTTCTTTAAGAATTTTCTTAATTATGATTTACATAAATACTTCCAATTGCACTGTGTGGTTTTATCAGAGCATGTAAATAGAAACTCTATCTGGCATATGTATATAACATATACTATAATATATATAATATATACATGGCCTCACTGTAGTTCATGCTGGATCTAAACTCACTGTTTAGCTCAGGCTGTCCTTGAACTCCTGGGTACCTCCTGTCCCATGTTGCCCAGCATTGTCCTTTATATTAAAGATCCTCTGGATATGAAGAGTCCCCACCCCAAGGAAAGAGCCCAGCATAAATACAAAAATCTCTTCTTTGTCTGGAACTTTAGGCAAGGAAACCCATCTGAGCCCTTGGGAGCCTTCCCGCTGGTGGGAAGTTGCATCCATTTTCCCAAGGTGGCCCTGATGGGACGGAAGCCCAAGCTGCCTCAACATTGTTGCTTCTTTTGCAGCCAAATCTCTGCCACTTAAAGATCAAACAGCACCCCAGGTCCGGGGCTATCACTGCCAGAGAAATGAACCCCCTGGAGAGGCTAACAAGCAACGAACCCTGTGAAGTTATCCTTCCTGAAGCGGTAAGAGAAATGACTGCTCACTGGACAAACTCCGCACAAAACCTGATCTCTCCTGAGCATCTGACTTGCATCTCATGAAGGAGTCTCAAGACTGACACAGCCATGCCCAGCTGTGAGGGTATGATGTAACTCCTCCCTGGCTTCCTCCTCTCTCTCTGCCATTCCTGCTGCGGGGACAGTGGCGGCTGGTTCCTCTCCTCAGAGCGATCCAGTCACTCTGACAAGTGCCTTTACAAAAGGTGCAAGCCCAGAACTTCTGGACCCCTGTGTGGGCATTTCAGACCCTGGGTTGGGGTCAGCAGGACTTTCACCAATTTTTTTTCTTTCCCTCTGTCCACCACAGGTTGGAGCTACTGCCTGAAGGCCAGGCACTGAGTTCCTAGTGGACTCTCCCTGAAGCCCTGAGAATAATGCAGAGAGGTGAGGGCTGAGCAGTGCGACGTCCCCCAGGCAAAGCTGCGGGTGGAGGACAAGGCACAAAGGAAGTGCTGCCTGAGTGCCCAGCCCTTGGCCTGGGGCTCTAGGGTGTTGGATGGCAAGGGAAAGGACGCTGCTGGACCTGAGGGTGTGGCGGGAACCCACAGTTCCAGACACGGAGATCACCCAGTGCAGCCCTTCTGTCCCCAGTGCCCCAGGGGGTGCTTGAACCTGCAGCCCTTGCCTCAGCTTCCCAGTGTGTTGGGATTACAGACGTGAGCTGCCCCAGCTAAGCAATTGGTAAGTTACAGTAACATCGCCATGGCTGCGGGCAGTCCAAGGAGGCATTAGACTACCTTGGGGAGGATTACAAGTCCAAGTGTGGAGACCAAACTCCTGGCTAAGGCAGACTCTGCAGTAGAGACCAGGTGTCTGGTTTACAAAATTCCCGGGGATTCTCATGCACAGCAAAGGCTGGGAAACACTCTCCAGAGTTTTGGCACGGCAAGTGGGGAGGACAGTGCAGGTTGGGAGCAAGAGAACCAGGTTCAAGCCCTGGCTCTGCCTCTCGGGGGTAACCTTCTCAGCTCTCTGAGCCTCAGTCTATTTTATAAAGGTACAGAGTGCTTAGACCTTGGGTTGCTCTGAGATGAGATAGGATCCTGTGTAGATACAACCATCCCCCTGAGCCTGGCCACACCTGCGACCTCGAGCCACCCCGACAGTCACAGGCGGCACCTGCGGAAGTCTCTTCCCTTAGTCTCTTCCCTTAGCCGTGCATACAGCCTGACTTGGAGGATGGCACCAGAGCAGCGCGGAAACTGGAGGTCCGACCTGCAGCTACTTTGGCTGTTGCTGCCGGCACATTTGGCCATCGAACCCCGAGTTATGACCAGCCGGCTTGCTAAGCGATTGCTTGGAGGGCAATTAGCTGAGCTGCAGAGGAACACTGAGGCGGCCGCTCTCCTCCTCTATCCTCCCCCAGCTCCTTGAGGTTCCCAGCACCTCTTGTGCATCCCACTCAGCAAATTAAACAAATTTCTGGGCTGTGTTTCTTCTTCAGTAGATGCTGAGCTCACAGTAACCCGGCTGGCTGGAGAACAAATAAACCCATACTCCAAAGGCCACCCCCTCGCCTGACGGTGTGTCCTGGTGAGAGTGAACAGAATCTTTTAATATTAGGAGCCTGGTAGCAGGGGGGTCGTTTCATAACCACAAACACAGCAAAAGCAACCGTGCAGCTCTGGGTGACTCACTGTCGAAGGAGGCCTGAATCATCCCGCTCAACCCCCTCGGGTGATCAGACGGGGAAACTTCTGTACCACGCTCACACCAGGCCATTAGTCTTCTCCCTAACTGATCGTTTACTGCGGGCTCTGGCTTGGCCACATCTCGTCTATTTTTAAAACTCTTAATTCTCTCCACACTGAGCAACATTTTTTTTCTGTGAGCACTGTCCTCTTGCTTCTTGCATATGTACCTGTTCCTTCTGCAGAACCCACGGTTAGTGACTCAAAGGCACATTCTATTTCTCATCTCTCCTAAGTGAAGGAGACGCTTGTACACCACTCTCAAAAGCCCACGGATCTTATACCCTGTCCAACGAAGGGGCTTGGCAGTGAACATTTGCTTTCTAGGCCACTTTGTCTCAGCTATAGATAGTAGGTGGAGGTGGGAGGCAGAGGAAAGATGAGCAAGGAGAAAGAGAGTCAGAGAGAGACAGAGACAGAGATATTGCACGTGAGATAGTATTCTGGTTCCTGGGATACAAAAATGAAGAAAACACCCTAAAATACCTGCTTTGGTGAACTTGTCAATCAAAAGATGGCACATGCCTCTGTGTGTGTGTGTGTGTGTGTGTGTGTGTAATAAACAGTGACAAACAAATGAGTCAGTAGAGTGCAACAGCATTAGATGGCAACGTAGACTGGAGAGGAGAAGAGCCTGGGGCAGTGGGGAAGGGGACAGCAAAGGCCTCCTGCTTCACTGGACAGGTGGCTTACACCTTGCCAGAGATAGGGAACCTCTGGAGGAAGCCATCGGGATTAAAGGATCACTGTGGTGGCCACTGCGAGGATAACCCTAACTCAAATCCTGCTCAGGGTGGTGAGTGGGAAGGGGAAGACAGTGGCAGGAGTGAGGCAGCACAGCTGTCTGGGCCCTGTGATGGAGGAGACAGGAAGGACAGGAGGGGTCCGGATTCACGAGGAAGACGGAGCTGCTCAGGTCTGCTCCCCAGCAGAGTGAAGAAGCAGTTACTCCAGGTCCTGTCATCTGTACAACTCTGGATGGAGTCCCTGGTAATGACAGAGGCATTGTGGTGAGGGGGCCAGAAGCGGTCAGTCTGTCCATCTCTGCCTCTGTACCTCTCCTCCCCTCCCTTGTCTGTCTGTCTGTCTCATAAGCCCTGTAGAGGCACCACAGGTCAGAGCTGATAAGTAACTTGCTGAAAGTCTCACATCTAACGGGTGAGGATGTTCGGTGTGAAGTATTGAAACCCCCACTCTTCCTACACTGTTGCACCCTTTTCTTCTTATTTTTAATCCTTACACAATTTTTCTCACCACCTTCCTTCCTTCCTTCCTTCCTTCCTTCCTTCCTTCCTTCCTTCCTTCCTTCCCTCCCTCCTTCCTTTCCTTCCTTTTCCTTTTGCAGTCCTGGGCACAGAACCCAGAACCTTGCACATACCAGACAAACATTCTGCCCAGAGCTACATCCCCAGGGTCTATCTCTGTTTGTTTTTTCATTTGAAAACTTGACATTTTGGGGATTGTAAATGACTGGCATACACTATATAGCTAATAAGAGAAGGCATAGAGGTTTAGTAAGTGTGGTTTCACTGCACTCTCTCTGTGAAGCTGTCTTCCTTACTATCTATACCATGTAGGGTGGTGGTAGAGATTAAATGGATGAAATATTTTCCCCACAGACAATGTCTGTTGAAATAAATAGTAGCTGACTGATGTAGCTCTCTACTATGCAAATTGTGTTTCCTCCTAAGGGAGCTGTAAAGTTATTAAAATATAAATTTAAAGAAGATTTAAATAATTCTTTTGTAGCCTCAAGCATATCAGAAATATTTGTTATTTACTGGATAAATTGCACTGGGCACAGCTGAGCAGTGGGTAAACAACACACCATGGACACCCCAGCAGCCCACATGGGTACTTCTTAGTGTGACTGAAGACAGCTTGCCTACGAAGGGCCTTTTAGTGAACTACCAAACATACCCCAGATGGAAGAGATAACTCAGATAAACACGTCACTATTCAAGAAACCGAATTTGCAGTTAAATGCTGACAAAGTGGCAACCTATTTCTAGGTTCAGGCTGCTGCACTAAAAAAATTCCACCCAATATTTAAAGAAAAATGTGCATGAGTTCCATATCTCCTCCAGACATTAGATGGGGAGAGAGCACAGTCAACTGAATTTATGAGGCCAACTATTCCTCAGGTACCAAACATAGCATAAGAAAAAAATATAGCATGGTGGTACATACTTTCAACTACAAAGTTCAAGGCCAGACTGGTCCACATAATGAGCTCAAGTTCAGCCTGAACTATGTAGTGAGACCCTGTCCAAAAAAAAAAGAAGACAAAAATATCCCTCATGGACCTGAGAGTAGCAATCTCAATAAAATATTAACAAATTAAATCCAATATATAGGAATAATAGAATACCATGACCAAGTGGAGTCTATAGTGAGAACACTAAACTTGGTAAGTATTGGGAAAGGGATCAGTGCCATCCACCATATTAACAGCCAAAAGAAGACTTACCAGTCAATCCTATAAAGTGATACAGAAAAATGCTTGGAAAACTTCCACATCTATCACAATGAAGACTTTGTGTAGGCATTAACATAACGCTGAAGTTTTATTTAGTCCTTTGAGGCAGACTGGGAAAATAGTGAGTTTTTTGGAAATTGCCTGTTGAAGGCCCATAATTTTACTATCCAGTAATGAATGAAAGTACAAGTTGGTGTCCTTAAAAAAAAAAAAAAGATTTTCTTAAACTAAGAATAGAAAGGGGACTTTCTCTACCTGATCAAAAACATAATATAGAACATGCAAGTTAACATGATACTTAATGGTAAAAGACAATACTTTTCCTTTAATTTAGGAACAGGCCAAGCATATCTATTCTCACCACTCCATTTTTACTGGGTGCCTATCCAGTTAATCAGGTAAGAAAAGACATAAAAGAATTCTCTGAGTCTCAGTTGACATGATTATCTGTGCAGACAAGTCCCAGGGAATCCATAAAAGAACTCTCGGTGCTAATAAGTGATTTTAATGAGGTTGCAAGGCACACGGTCAACATATAAAATCAAATGTAATTTTTATACTAGAAATAAAGGATTGGAAACTCTGTGTGTGTGTGTGCGTGTGCGTGCGTGTGTGCGTGTGTGCGTGTGTGTGTGTGTGTGAGGGATTGAATCCGGGGACTTCCCCAGGTTGAGCATATTCCCTACCACTTAGTTATACCCCTAGAATCTGGAAACTTAATACAATTAAAAATTTATATTAGCTTCATGAAATGATATATTTGGGTATAAATTCAAGAAAATAGATGCAGTCTATATTCTAAAAACTACAAAATCCTGAGGAAGTAAACCAAAAAACCCCAAGTATTTCAGAGATATATTATTTTGTGGGTTGAAAGATGTAACTCTCCCCAAACTAATCTATAGATTTAGTATACTTCTAACTAAATCGTAACAGTATTTTATAGAGATAGATAAGTTGATTCTAAAATTTACATGGAAGTCAAAGGAACTATAGCAGCCAAAACAATTTGAAAAAGAGTAATAAAGATAGAAAAGTCACACTATGAGATTTTAAGATTTACAATAGACCTGCAGAAATCAACTCAGTGTGATACTAAGAGAAGCATAGACACATAGATCAATAGAATAGGAGAACTCAGAGCAGACACCAACACGTCCTAGTGATTTTTCACAAAATTACAAAAACAAAAATGCAATAGCAGAAGCATGGCCCTTTCACAAACGATGTTTTCTTTTGAGGCAGGGTCTCACTGAGTTGCATAGCTGGCCTCAAACTCGTGGTCTTCCTGCCCCAGGTTCTCAAGTAACTGGGGTTAAAGCTTAGCTAACTATGCCCAGTAACAAATGGGGTTGGAACAACTGGTCAACTATATTGCAAAACAGGAACTTTGACTTAACTTTGAGCCTTATACAGATGCTCCTTGACTTATGATGTGGATACATCCTGATAAACCCATTCTTAATTGAAAATATCAAGGTAAACATATTTTTAATATATTGTGTTAGTCATTTTACCTACCCCGAGCATGATATCCGGCTCTCAGAACTTAAAGGAGAAGAGGTTTAATCTGGCTTATGATTTATAGAGGAATCAGTCCATGGTCTGCTGGACTCACATCTGCTGCTCACATCATGGCTGCACCTAAGCAGAGAGAGAAGGGAGGGGCCAGGTGATACGGTCTTTCAGGCCACGCCCCCAGCACGTGCCTTCTTCCAGGCCCCACTTCAAGTAGCGCATGCGTGGCTGAGCTCATCCATGGGTGAGTCTAGTGATGACAGTAGTGCCCGGATGTTCCGATCGTCTTCCACAGAAGGGAATTTGGGGTGAGATATATGTATATGTATATGTATATGTATATGTATATGTATATGTATATGTATCCTACCAAACATCATAGTTTAACTCACCTTGCCTAAAACATGCTTGAAACATTTACATTAGCCTAAAGTTGGGCAAAATCATCTAACACAAAGCACATTTTTAGAGTAAAGCGTTGAATAGCTCATGTATGAATATAGTGCTAAAATGGGAAGAGAAGCCATTTGGGGCTTTTGCCGGACAATTGAGTCTTCATAATTTAAGGACAGTTTATATTAAAAAAAAAACTGACTAAAATGGCTCATAGATCTACATGTAAATACATAAGTATGAAATTTTGAGAAAGAAGCAAGTCAGAAGCCTATGAGAAAGAAGGAGCTCCCTCCCAGGACGCGCATGGGCAGCAAATCCGGTCTGGGCAGGAGCTGAGTGAGGCCTTGCTTGGACTTGGAAGAAGCAGGAAGAAGAGGCAGAGCGAGGCGGGCGGCCTTCGAGAGCGAAGGCAGGCTTCCAGCAGGAAGCAGGTAGACGCACACATAGGTAACTAAACACAGCGTTGATTCTGCCTCTAGCTGAGGCTGATTCCTCTGGAATGAACATTTTGGAAGGATTCTGTGGTTTATGTGGGAGAGGGTGTACCTTCCCTGTCATGCTGGGTGGTGCCCCAAGAGAGCAGCGGACAGGGCAAGTAGGTCAGAGTTTCCCAAAGATGAATCCAAAGGGAAGAGTGCAGCCTTCCGTACAAGACTGTCCAGCAGCCAGGAGCGCCCTCCTGAGGGTGCTCAGGCTGGACGGATAAACGCTCGCTTGGAGCTTTTGGACTGCTGCCTTCATCCAGTTAGATAAGCCTGCCGGTCCCCTCCAGCCTGTTTTCACGCTGAAGTGCGTGATTCCCGAGTACTGAAGTCACTGTGCAGGCTGTTCTCAGCTTACTGAACAAAGTCTGCAATAAGCTTTAGGTTTCCCTTTTATATTATTAACTAGGATCATGGCTCCATTCTGTAGAAAATGGCCCAAGACAATACAAACCCACATTTGCAGACACAAACAGTTCCTAGCCTTTGCAAATTGATCTCCATATGGCTTCAGTAGCACAGCTCAGCCCTTCCGTGGTGAGTGCAGAGATGTTGAGAGCAAAATGCAGAGGGGCTGAGCTCCAGTGAGATCTAGGGGCAGACAGTGCCCAGGACGAAAATGGAGGAGCGCGCTAGGCTGCGGGGTGGGGGCACTACTGTCACGTGCCGTCGTGTATGCAGCTGGCTGTCCCTGAGGGAGGAGGGGACACGTGGTGGCTGTCACTGTGTGGAGTGCAGTGCCCTGAACACCAGCGCAGCCCGGCAAGCTGCTGATCAGGTTTCTTCAGGACAAAGAGAGGATTAAGAAGCTGGGGGAGATTACCGAAGCTTAGAAGGAGGAAGCTGGGGAAGCTCCCTTTCCTGCCACTCAGAGGTGATGGTGCCGGAGACTACCTTTGCAGGGCTTGGTAGTCATTCGTTCCTCTTAGTGAGTTACTTTAGAAAAGGATGACGGAACAGGTGAGGAATGCTGGCCTCCTGTGATGGCTATGGAGTCAGCCTTGGAGCCGACAATGAGGCGGTGCTGGTGCGGGGGTGGGGCGCAGCTGAGCTGGCTCTCGGCATCAGCACAGCGTGGTTGTCCAGGGCACAAGGGTTCACACCTCCACACGCATGCGCATGCACAAAACACAGCCAGTAAGTCTCATTTAGGAAAACGTACACTTGCACCACTCAAAACTTATTCTATTCGGTATTTATTTATTTATTTATTTATTTTTTAAGTTTATGGGTTTGTAATTCACTGTACCTCTTCCTAGAAGTAAAATTCCTGGTAGGCCAGGAACCTCACTAACAAGCCCTGTGGCCCCCACCCTTGGCTGCCCTGGAAAATAATTTCTAGAATTAAAAAAAAAATCCTATTCCTGGCTTGGGGCCTACTTCAAAGTGTTTAAATGAGACTCTCCAAGAGTAATTTTCTTCAATTTACAAGAACTTCAGAGTTCAAAAACCTAAGTTGGCACATTTCTGCTCTTATGTTTTTTTTTTTCTGAATTGTCCAGGGATATCTCTTGGAATATTGAAATTTGGTTGACCCTGACCCAACATATTGATCCTGTGGACTAGTGCAGGAAGAAATGACTATCAATACAAAATTTATCAATTCTGAGTTATCCTAACAGTGCTACTAATACCAAAAACTAGAAATATTGTAAGTGTGCAGTAAGGGTTTAATTTTTCCCCCAACTGTGGTCCATGCATTTAATGGACTACTCTGTAGCCATTAAAATTATGTAAAGGAAATATTTAATGTATGTAACATGCATGGATTCAGCCCATGAGGAGGAAAATGGGAGATATACAAGTTTGATGAGACATACTTCTTTGAAAAACTCTATTTGAGTAAAAAAAAAATAAAAAGCTAGAGGAATATATTCCAAAACAGAAATATTTATTATAAAGAAATAGCAGAGGAAATGTCATGGTCTTTATAGTTTATTAGGCATAATGTTATTTTCTAGATTTTTTATACTTTGAGTAATTTTTATAAAAAATTAAAAGCAGTTATAGAACCTAAGTTTGCATTGAAATATTACTCTGCAGAGGTACCCTTATGTTTAAAGCAAGTGACACCTTCATTTTGCCCATGCTACTTGTATGAGGAGATTCCATGGGGAAAATAGCCTTCTAGAAACATCCTTGATTTTCATGCAACTGTAATCATAGTAAGTTCTTGCTTCACGTATGACTTTGATTTAGGAAGCAGAGTCAAGAACAACTGGCTTAATTTGGCAAAGATGGAGGAAGATCAGATTTGATGCCCTGTGACTGGCTTTTGCAGTTGTTCTGAGCTAATGGGTTGCTTTCTTCCTTAATGTCTTATAATTAGGAACAGCTGCCAGGGGCTGTGCAGGAGACGTCTTCCTGCTCTCAACCCCCATCCTCTGAAGTTAAATCAATCTCTGTAATTAATGAATCGTTGGAACAGACAGGAGGCGGTCTGGCGAGTTTGCAAATTTCTTCTGCTTTAATCCATGTCGCTGAAGCCTCCTGTGGAAGGGCTGGACTGTTGGTACACAGTGGAATCACATTTAAATTTTTCTAAAAATATCTTTCACCGTTTGCCTTTAGATCTAGAGGACACAATGTTAATGAATTGTGAGACTGATGGCAACAACTACAAAAATGGTCAGACTTTATCCAAAATGGATTCAGACCAACCAAGAATCTGACGATGAGTCCAAGACAGCACTGAGAAGACATCGCTGTTCTGTGGGCTGTCGTTTACCCTAGTGATTTTGTGGGATAAAAGGAGAAAGAAAAGGAATGGTTTCATTGCCGTGAATGTGTTTCTCAGTTGTTTGTGTTTGTGTGTGTGTGCACACACGCTCATGCACATAGGTTTGCTCTCAATGTGAGCGAACCAGAGAGCACTCATGACTATTCCTTCCAATCAAAGGTGCACCAGCGAGGGCTGTGCTGTGGGTGCACCTCAAGGAGTTGCTGAAGCTAAGCCTCTCTTGGCCACAGTCACCCCTGGTAGTGCAGATTGGGTGGACACTGGGAAGGAGCAGACTCCAACTCCTGAACATGACCCTTGGTCATCGTTTTAGCCAGGGTTCACTAGAGCAGCATCCCTCACTGTGGGCCGTAGACTTGTACCAGCTTGTGGCCTGTTAAGAACCAGGCTGTACGGCAGGAAGTGAGCAGCAGGAGAGGGAATGAAGCGTCATTCATGTTTATAACTGCTCACCGCTGCTCAAGTCACCACTGAGCTCTGCTACAGTGGTGGCATTCAGTTCTCTCACATACCCCACTGTGACCTGTCCACGTGAGGGGTTTGGGCTCCTGGCTCCTTACGATTAACCAACACCTGATGATCTGAGGTGGAGCTGAGGAAGTGATACGAGTGCTGGGGAGCAGCTGCAAGTGCAGATGGACACGAGCAGAGAGGTTTGGCTGCCCAGAGACCACAAGAAGTTAACTGTTTGCAGACTGAGATCAGAGCCCCACCAGTGAGTGGCAAGCGGCAGTTAAGTTGAGCTGGCCCATTATCTTATTTATCACGTCCATCTGTGCCTCTTTTCCACATTGTGCCCTTCATTTAGTCACACTTTTGGTGGACCCACAAGCTAATGTAACAAAAATGTGTGAAAAACAAGTGAGGTGACCCTGAGGTCTGAGGTCACCCTCTGGTGAGCATTCACATGGGACACAAAAGTCTTTACTTTTGTGTGTATTCATGGAGGTCTCACCACACATCTCCTCCTGAAAATTCTTCATCATCGATTTTCCATGTTCCTTCCAAGTCTCTCCTTAGTCAAACCATTGGCTACAATCTGAGTCAGTGTGCAATTGCACATCCAGACATTTATCCTATGAAGCGAAGTGCAAAGCCAGGTTCACTGTCTAAAATTCTGTCTGCAGAGAAGATTTCCCTTCACTATTGTCCTTCAGATATGTCCAGAGATGAGCTCAAGGGCTCCAGCTGTTCCTTTGAGAGTGCTGCTTACTATGCAGAGCCATCTGTACATCAGACTCAAGTTAACTCTCACTTTGTCAACAAACCAGAGAGAACTCCCCATGAAGCCATAGGTGCATCTAGAAGAAAGGAGGTAGTGTGGCAGTGTTTCCAGGGTTCTGGGGGTGTTATGGGGTCTTCTGGAGTGAGATTCTTATTGTCCTGAACAAAGAATCAGACAAGTGAAAAAGGTAGTGTGGTTTTACATATATTAAAGGTATTTTAGATAAGAAAAAGTGCACAGTGCAGAGTAGGAGAGTGAGAGAGAGAGACAGAGAGACAGAGAGGGAGCGAGAGAGGTTAGTGGCCATGGAGTTAATGGTCACCATCTTTTCTCTCCCCACACTCTGACATTAGATCAAGGCTGTCCTTTAAAAAAAAAAAACCCTACTTGATTTCATACCAGAAGAATTAAAGATAGCATTCTCTGGTAGGTCACTGGAGCAAGACTTGGAACTGTTTTCTGTGCATATGCCTTGGATCTCCATGATGGACAGGTTATACCCACTTGCCTAGTCAGCTGCCCATGCTCTAGTCCCCTGCCTCAGCAGAAGTGGGGGCCAGGGGCATGTGTAAGATCCTGCCTACAGAGAAGAATGATCATAGACCTGTTCAAGCTTGCTTGTCATTCCATATTTAAATAATCGGACTGATCGAATGATTGATCTTTCCATTATATCTCACTCTCTTAAGACTCCCTCAAAAATTTATTTCCCAAAGTACTGATGAAAGACTTTATCAGGACCTTACCAGTATAGGAGAATAGATCTTAAATGACAAATCCACTCTAATATCCTGTTCTTTTAAGAATTTGAATCCATCTTCTATGTTAAACCAATGTAGAGCATTTCTACTCTGCTTATGGTGGGCCATCTTTTGATTGACATTTTAGCCAGGCAACCAAACCATCGAACTGTTCAGGGTGCTTCTAACTCCTAAGCTGTAGCATCAAGTGCAGAGTCTGTTTTGTGAACAGTGAGTTCAACCTGACCCAACTTTAGCCACATAACAGTTTATCCTACACAGCGCTTGGGCAGCTCATTTGTTCATATGCTGACTGTCTGAATGTTGTTTCAACCAGTTGATTCTTCTTTGCATGAGGTACACTGATACCTCTGTTTGTTTTATATTAACTATGTTTTGCACACTTTTTTAAATTTAGACCACTGTATTCATCTTTGATATTTGTTTCTAGTGAGATCTAACAATAACCTCTGGTTATTTTCTTTTACTTATTTGTGGGGGGGTATTGGTGAAAAATAACCTGTAATTTTGTGCTACAGTCTATAAAAACTCTTAGCATAAGTACATTAGATATAATTTTTATATTTCCCCAGAACTCAGTGATATTCTCTTATGATACAAAATGGGCACATTTATGACACTGAGACTTAGTAAGAAGGCAGTGCCAAAACATCTGCAAAAGAAAAACTGAAAAAGGGAGAAATGTGAGCATATCAGAGAGGGAAAGTCTGCACTATGAAATGGAAAATACAGAAGATGTCTCATTGTCAACTATTCCTAGTACTGAAATGATAGAATTTGAGAAAAGAAGTGAAACTAAAAAAATTCCAGTCATGGCCAATGATTATAATAACTCTGTGGGTGGTGTTGACAGAACTGACTAACATCTAACAAGCGCTCCTGTAATCCAAAAGTGAGGGAAAGTATTATTACACATATATAGGCACCTGCTGGAGCAAAAAACATAGAACTAATCTGCAGTGTATTGAAAACAAGAGGGTTCAATAAGTCATTTACAATTTAGATTAGTCTAATAAACCAAATAATTGAAAAATGCAGGATAGTGAAACAGCAGCCAGGATGTCCATTATCAACGTCCTCACCATTACGTTTAGTGGGGAGACATTTTATTGAAATTATACCACACACAGAAAAAAAGGGGAGGCCGACTTGACAGTGTAAGGTGTGCTGTTCAGAGAAAGACGGGAATGCAGAAAGAGTGCTGAAGAAGACCAGATACTACTGTTCAGATTGTAACATTGCATTGTGCAGAGTATTTTAAGGTATACCATACACTGAGATATTATTGAATAAATTTGTCATTTTTATATTTCCTGTTATCTTATAAAATTAATGATTAGTATGTTTCTTTTTCTTTTCTTTCCTTTTCTTTTCTTTTGGTGCCAGACATTGAACTCAGGACCTTGCATTTGCAGGCAGGTGTTGTGCCACTGAGCTATATCCCTGCCTAAATTTAATGAAAATATGTAATTTCTGGCCATTCTGTATTTAAATAATAGGACTGATTGAATGATTGAGTTCTTTCCATCATAATCTCACTCTCTTAACATTTATTCCCACATATGTTCCCTTGATTTATGCTTATACAATTAGGAAACTCTAGTGGTTCTTTTGGAATGCAGTGCAGCTCCTCATGGGTCACACCTTGCACCTGCCGCCTAGTGGCCTGATGGAAGTCCAGTTTTAGTCACTGGTCTGGAAGAAAAAAGGGGTTGTGGGATGGGTCATGAAAAGAGCCAGAATGGTTTTGAAAGGCAGCTGATTGTGGGGACCATAATCACTGCTCCAGGCAGGACAATGCACTTTGGAAAGCTCACGCCACTGTGAGGGGGAGGTGGCTCCCAAGCGGTGGGAACACTTGCCACTAGAGAGGGGGAGGTGAATTCTACTGGGGTTGGGGAGACCATGGTTTTGACAGTGGAGGCAACTTGTACTGGGGATGGGAGGACTTCTCCTGGTGAAGAAGAATAATTATAGTTACGCTGTCAGTGTTTCCAGCTTCATCAGAATCTTCCCCCAAAATCCCATTTTCACATACAGATTCCCACTCTCTCCACATCAGTGCTTTCACTGCAGCTGCCGAGGGCCTGGGAGGCAGGTGATTCAACGTGCACTGTCCTTCAGCCAATCACAAGTTGAGATGTTGCATTCGATTTTCAGCAATTTCAGCCCTGTAGTTGTAGGGGATGAGGATTTTCCTCAGAGCACACGCTGAAGCTCTTGGGTCATTTATGCAGGACTAGAGCTGGAAATATAAATCTGGGAGCACATCTCTTTTCCCCACCATTTTGCCCAGTGATATTGGAATGGCTGTCCAATGTCACCATGTTCCTTAGTTTTCAAAAATGTTCAAAATTGTTACATTCAGAATCCCTGAGCTTCCTGATGCTCAGAAGTAAAGATTAAGAGGGTCCAGTGCAGATATTTTGTGTGTTTCTATGAACAATTCATGCATGGATGATTAGAACTCATTTTATTCCTGGAAATAGGAGTCACTATCATCTTTAAATCAAGTCAAATCAGAAATTCAATTCCAGAAACTCCAGAACTAATTTAAAAAACCACTCTCTTAAAGTTCTATTCCTTCAGAACCACCTTAAACTTAAAATCTGTGCTATTCGGGATTCTCCAGAGAAACAGAAGCAATAAATATGATCAGCTCACACAATCAGGGAGGCTGCAAGGTCTGCAGGCTGTGAAGCAAAGAAACCTGGAGTAGGATTCAATTTGGGTCCAGAGGGCTGAACCCGCTGGGTAACAGGGGCTGGTGCTCGTCCTGGAGCCAGAAAGCCTGAGGACCAGGAACTCTGACTTCCAAGGGCAGAAGCACATGGACAGCGCAACTGACCAGGAGAGGGAAAAGTCGTCCTTTCTCCTTCTCTTTGCTCTATTTTGGATTCAGTAGATTGGACGATCCCTTCCTATAAGTAAAGCTGGACCTCCTCACACTCTATCAGTTCAAATGCTAATTTCTTTTGGGAACTTATTCAAAGACTTACCTGGAAATAATGTTTAGCCAGCTATCTGGGTGTCTCTTAGCATAGATAAGTCAACATATAAAATTATCCACTACAGAGATCACGTACCTACCCGTACCATTTCCAGATGCTGCTGCTTATGCTCGTTTCTCCAAAAATACGGAATGGGAAAGGCAGAAATCACACTGTGCTAAACCCTGTGGTTTCCCTCTGACCTCCCCTAGGACACTAACTCCCATATGGAAACTGGAGAAAGGAAGAGGGAAAGACAGCCTCTGCTCCCTCATACCCACAGACCGATAAGAAGAGACCCCATAAAACAAAGTCCTGCAGACGTTAGCACAGACCTGTACAGGCACTGGCCACACAGCTGTTGCTCAGCAGCATGTGAATGAGTGAAGCTGTCTGTATCACAGCCCCTCCCCATTGCTCCCATTAGCACCTGGGTGCCACCTCCTGTCAGATTCTCCTAGGAACATGAACCCCACAGTGAGCAGTGTTGTGAGGGGTCTGGGTTGCCAGCATCCTATGAGAATCTAATCCCCAGACCATTCCCCCATCTCCCCCCCCATCCAGGGAACAATTGTCTTCCTGGAAACTCATCCTAGGTGACCAAAAATTTGGGGACCATTGTCATAAATCATGCACTGCCAAAAAAGAGTAAGTGCACTGAGAACGGTCTTGTGAGCTGGGAGGCTGAGGCAGGAGAACTGTAAGTAGGAGCCCACCTTGGGCAATTTGGCAACTTGGCCAGACCTTGTGTCAAAAGGAAATATAAAAACTGGGTTGGGGATGCAGCTCCATGCAAAGGCCCTGGGCTCCATTCTCAGTATGAGAAGAGAAAGCAAATGAGGAGTGAGTGGCTAGGGGGCAGACCGAGGGGCAAAGGCCTTGCCCAGCTCTGTTATAAGGTGACCCAGCCTGCCTGGGGCAATGGGCGTCTGGACGGAAGAATGAAACATGAGAACAGTATAAAGCAGCAGAATCCAGAGCTGATTCCTCCATTCATCTTTAAATGAGCTGAGAAGCCCTGAGGAGCAGCCCCCACGGTGCTTCATACTGGGCAGACATGGGTGCTTACTGACCACAGGCTGGACATGTGGGCTGCTAGTGGGAAAGTTACCACAACTGATTAGAGCTCAGGAATCTGCCCTGACCTCGTGGCTAGGTCAATTTTATGTTTTAGCTGGGCTGACATAGAGCTAGCGTCAAGGCCACGTTAAAATACCTATTAAAGACCCATGTGTGTATATAGTACACCTGAATGCATAGCTTTATTTTTTAAAATTAATTTTACTGGTACATTTTTGGCAAGCATAAAATCACATTCATTATAGGGAATTTGTGCCTGTACATAATACATTTTTTCTTTTGCCAACCCCCTCCCTTCCCCTCAATCCTTACCCTCTCCATTTGCAAAATTTGTTGCTATTGTTTTCCTTTCATTAAAAAAAAAGAAAACCTTTTTATCCTTATTCCCGCCCTTCTTTTCCTCCTCTCACTCCTTGTTCTCCTTCCCATTCAAACATTTTCTTCCTGCTTCCCAGTATCTAGCCTCCATTTGGGTGCTTATTTACTCTTTTGGCATCTCACACAAGAGAAGCTATGTGGTATTCAATTGTGTGTGTCTGGTGAATACATTTCTTTGAAGACCTGTCACTGCTTTCTCTCTCCTCTCTCTGTCCTTCTCCCCGTCTCTCTCGACATACATACACACGTTCACCAAACCTCTCTATGTACCTAAAATATATTAGCATTATCTAGAAGTAGACATACTGCGTGTCTTAGTTACTTTTCTCATTGTTGAGACAAAATGCCTAAAGCCTCAGTACTAGGAAGAAAGGTTTATTTAGCTTACGGTTCGTAGAGGTTTCAGTCTATGATTGTCTGGCTCCATGGTGGGGGTGGCATGGCAGAGGGGCATTACAGAGTGGGTAGGAGGCAACAGAAGACAAGCAGCAGCAGCAACAAACAATGACAACAGCCCTGCTTCTGTCCTTTATATTCCATCTGGGCTCCCCACCCTTACGGCAGGTGGTGCTCACCCCCAGGATGGGGCTTCATTTATCCTAGCATCACATCCTTAATCCCAGCTTCGCACACCCTAGATCCAGCCATTCCCATGTGAGGCTTGGGGAGGATACCAAGATAGAAGCCATAGCAGCGCACTAAACTATCTATAAAGCTTGTAGGTCTACTTCATTATACTCTTCCACGCATCTACATGTATATTAATATATTATTCGACCATCCACCATTAGTTTCTGAACATTTTCCCACAGGAAGTTTGTGTATTTTGTGATCAATGTCAGGACATATGATTTTGTATCTTTAAGTGGTACTCACTGCACAGTCTGTGAGTAGAAAGGCCACGACTTAAAAGATTGCCTTTGGTGTTTGTGCAATGCCTTTTACTGCTGTTGAACAAAAGCAATCAGTACAGATAAGTTCTATGAATGTGATGAGTGAGATACGTTCTTCTTTAGTCCTGAAAAGGACAGTGTAAATAAATGGTTTTTGTTTTGTTTTGTTTGCCTGAAGATGAGACTACCCAAGGAGTATAATGTTTCCAGAATGGTGGGAAGTTGCTGTATCTCATTTTCAGAGAAGCCAGAGGATAAAATGATTGTAGCAGGAAGTTGTGGTTTGAGCTTTAAATATCTTGACTATGAGGCAGTATAGGAGGAATGGGTCGTTAAAGGAGTATGTGCTTTCACTCTCTCTCTTCAAAAATGCAACCCATTATCTGAGGTTCAATCAGTTGGTCTATTTCACAGCCCATTCTAATAAGAAATGACATTTTGAAGTGATAGCTGAGTCCAGATAACCTGTTTTATATTACCATGGCCCCAATACTTCTTTCTTTCCTCCTCGCATGATGTTTGGACAGGGACAGGAATTGTAATGAGCCAATGAACTCATGTAATGAACTAATTAAAAAGATGGTCAAAGACACAGTGTGGCCCAGTTTAAAATATAAGCTCGACCTATTCTATGACCTTTCTCAACAATTTATGAGAGAAGGTGCGTCCTGACAGTGGGGACTGCATTTGAGGTGGAACCATGAAACAGGGAATTTGTACCCAACCATTTGCTTTTAAAAACAGTAGACAGAATAAGTAGGTAGTGGAAATGATGGCTACAGACAGGGGATTGAATAGATGTGGGAGATAAGGAGCCAAGACTACAGTGTCTCGGTGATTACTGACAGTGCTGCCTTAATTTATGATGGTCTCTGGACCACTGGCCAGTCACCTGGCCCCTAGATTCTTTTTGAAAGAACTTGAATCTACATGTCAGTGACATAATTTTTGGTGCAAGAAAAGTAGAAAAACACAAGTGAAAGCAATTTAAACAAGGGACGGATGTGAATTGTCTCTCATACGACAGTCTGGAGACCAGGGTGGTTTTAGGGTGATTCAGGGATACCACTGGGAGAAGGGCTCATTCTAGCTGTCTTATTTGTTTAGTTAGCATTTTGGCTTTTGTCTGAGATTTTTCTCCTGGGTGACAGAGATCTTTAACAGCTTCACCCCTCAACCTTATTTTCTTATTAGTGGAATCTCCTGATTTATGCCCATGGGGGCCAGTTCCCCCCTACTCAAGCCTGCTGTTCACTCATCATCATGAGGTCTCCTTCTTTCTTTACCCCAGAGCTCTCGAGGTCTATTTCTTGTGCTGAATTCCCAGATTTCTTATTTTTAAAAATTTCTTGGTTTATTTCTATTTTTGGTTGGAGTAGATCCTTCAGTAGCTCTCTCAGATAGGGTACATGTAGGGAATTTTTGGAAAGTTTGAAGAGTTGGCAATCTATTTTACCCTTATATTTAACTGAAAGTTTGGCTGGATATAGATTTTACTTTGGAAGTTTTACTAAGAGATCTGAAAGAATGGCTGTACAGTCTCTCAGCTTCTGGTTTAATGCGGAGAAGTCTGATGCCATTTTAACTCTTGATCCTTAGTATGTAGTAGGATTGTCCTCCCACCGTTATCATATATTGTCTGGAGCTGAAATTTCACGACGATGTGCCTGCCTTAGAATATTCAGATTGTCCTAACAAAATACCATACACTGCATGGTTTACAACACAATAAAAATTTATTTATTCTAGTTCTAGAGGATGTTAAGTCCAAGACCAAGACTCCAGCAGACTCAGCATATCCTTCAGTTTTTCTTTCACTTTTCTACAAATTCTATTACTTGGATGTTGGATTTTTTGTTCTGGTGCTCACCCTCTTATATTCATTTTTCTCCCCTGACGTTTTTGTTTTAGTTTTAGTGAGAGTGCTCAGACTTATCTTCCAGTCTATCCAGTGAAACTTTTTAATTTTTGAGAGCTCTCTTTTGTTCTTTTATTTTTTTCCCTAGCTTCTTGCTTTGTTTTATAGATGCAAAATACATTTTGGCTATTTGAAGCTATTGAGTTGCTTGACGTTTTCTTCTCCTACATCATTAAGAGTTTTCTCAACCGGATCAATTTATGGTGCAATGTTAGGCTCAAGGGCGCTAGGATCAAGGATGTGACCTTTACTTGGCCTAAGTAGCCTGGATATAATATAAGGAGAAGAAAGAACTATGGTCGCCCCTTGCTTGCTTTTGCTGCTTTTTGTCTGCCATGTACTGTTTCTCCTCTGCCTTGGAGCCAGGTAATTATGGACTGAAACCTTTACGAAATGTGAGCCAAAGAAATCTTTCCTCACTTAACTTTGGGCATTGAGTATTTTGTCTCAGCAACAAGAACAGTAAGTAAGACACACACACACACACACACACACACACACACACACGCACATGCTCTCATCTTTCTTTCTCTCTCTCTCTTTCTTTCTTTCTTTCTTTCCTTTCCTCCCTCCCTCCCTCCCTCCCTCCCTCCTTCCTTCCTTCCTTTCTTCCTTTCTTTCTTCCTTTTTTTCTTTCCAGGTCTCTCCCTGTAGCCCAGGCTGGCCTTGAATTCACTATACTCCAGGGTGTCCTGAAACTCAGGATTCCTCTGCTTCAGCCTCTCCAGTCCTGGGATTACAGGGTTGTGCCACCATTTCCACCTTCTCAATTGCATTCATATGTTTGCTTTGGACTCTATACTTCATGCTAGAGCCTCCTGCTGGTGCTTGATTAGTCTTTGAAGTCTAATTTTACTCAATGACAGGCCACTGAAAAGCTAATTGGAGAGAACCCCGCCCCCGCAGCCGGAGCCACGTGAATTGGAGCGACAGGGACAGATTGCGCCAATCTGGGCAGCGGTCCGGGATCCCGCTCAGAACCCCAACCCCGCAGCCGGCGCTGCGTGAACTGGAGCAAGAGGGACAGACTGTGCCAATCTGGGCAGCGGTCCGGGATCCCGCTCAGAACCCCACCCCTGCAGCCAGCGCTGCGCAAACTGGAGCAACAGGGACAGATTGCGCCAATCTGGACAGCGGTCCAGGATCCCACTCAGAACCCCAACCCCGCAGCCGGCGCTGCGCAAACTGGAGCAACAGGGACAGACTGTGCCAATCTGGGCAGCGGTCCGGGATCCCGCTCAGAACCCCACCCCCACAGCCGGCACGGCGCGAACTGGAGCAACAGCGATCGGCGGGATTTCTGAGTCGGGAAAAAGCTCCATCCAGAGAGATACATCTGAACGCATTCCTGTCTGCAGGATCAAAGGGTGAGTTAAGTGGGCGCTCTAACTGTTTTTTCCTGAATTGGGAAGAAGCTCAGCCCAGCGAGTGACATCAAAACAGCTTTAAGAACTGCAGGATCTCCCGGGTGGGAAGAACTAGCTAGGCGCACCAACGGGATTTGTGAGGGGGGAAGGAGCTCCACCCAAGGAGGAACACCGGAGTGCCCTGTCTGTAAGACTCCTGGGGTGGCAAGCTGTTTATTCGCCCCGGCCAGGTCTTGGGGTAGGGAATAGAAGCGGAAATCTCAGCAGACAGCTTAAGGGTCATTCTCCCAAAGAGAAGTAATCATTGGAGCAGCCTCTGCAGCAGACCTTTGCCTGCTGAACTGCCTGTGGAATTTATAGCTCCACATTTTGAATCTGATACCCAAAAATGGGAAAACAGAGGAACAAAACGCAGTCTCAAAACTCAACCCCACCCAGAACAAGTTTTGAATGTGAAGATACAGGGGAACCAGGAAGCC
>PVLD010021394.1:0-31240 GCA_004027595.1 Dinomys branickii
GGCCCCACATGTCAATACAACTATGTGCCGAGGACACTTGTGAAAAAAATATTGTATTTTTACAGCACAGATTAAATTAAAAAATACTTACATTGACTCTATTCCCATAACTGAAGCCCTTATTCTCTTGTTCTGTATTAAAAGAAACTTTTATGTGAAAGCTTGTGGGATGTAAGCAATTCCCGTTTTGCAATTTTTTGTTAAAGTTGTCCAGTTATACGACTCTGCCACGAGCAGTCTTGCCTCCAATCTCACTATTGTGCTGTTCTTGTGTATTTGATTCTGAAGCGTACGGGCTCAAAACTCCCACAATAATTGTTCACAACGAGCACAGGACCCCCTCACTTAGAGTGAAACACTGCTGGTCCTCAGTAAACTCCAGTGCCCGTCCGCAGATTCCACCAGCTGCAGGGAGGAGACGTGGAAGGAGTTGCACCTGTGCTGAGCACGGCCACAGCATCACTCCCGGCTCGTTATTCCCTGAGGAATACACGTGGCAGCTATTTATGTCACAAATGCCATGTCTTGGATATGGTGAGGAGTCTAGAGATGACCTCCAGTGTTGAGGAGAAGGTGCACAGACTGTCTGCCAAGACGAAGCCTCTTTCTCTTTCCCTAATTGGTGTCTGAGGTGGAGGCCTTGGATGCGTGGTACACAGCTTCCAGGGATGACTGTCAATTTTTACAGAATAATTTGTAAGTTGTTTCTCATAACTTTTCTTCTACCACAAACACATTGCAACTGATATGAAACATCATTGAAATATATTTAATGGTTTCTAAAAAGAAAAAAATTTACTGAGGTGGCATTTTTTCTAAATATTTTAAAAACATTTGCCTTAAAGAAACATGATAGACTTATTGTTGGATTACTGATACTATGGAGAGAATATAAAGTAATACTTCACTGTGAAATGCCTGCTGTAAAATAAGAAAATCCATATTGTGTGAATTAATCAAAATTTATAACTTAGAATAAATAGGCACCAACATAATGCTAATGCTTATAAAGCTAACTGTTTCAAAGAATATTTCTTCAATTAGACATCTGGTTTTTTAAATGTGCTAAAAAGTGTTTTTATAGATAGCAGAAAGATGTGAATTTTCTATTACATTATTATAACAGGGATACTCCATTTGACAGTTGCTTTTGTAGAGTTAAATAACATCCCCTTTAGTGAGCCATACTGATTTGAAGAAAATCTATATAATGTGCTATCATTAACATGAGAAGTTTAAGATATGAACTGAAGAATTGTAAAGTTTGCTTCTCATTGAAAAACATTCAATTGTGCATTAAAATAAGACTCATTTGACTTACAGAAAAGATAAAATGCAGTAAACATTTGACATGCATTCTGAGTCCCTTACCTACTTTCCGGACTTTTTATATTTAGTAAGGACCCTTCAAGTCAGGACAGAAAAAGAGAAAGGAGGAGAAATGCAAGGAGCGTGGGTGCAGAGCAGACTGCCCTCCTTTTCTAAGGACTCAAAGTCCTGCGCAAGCTCAGAATCACCCGGGGAAAGTGGCATGGTCTCCTATGCAGAGGAACAGGGCAGGGTCCTCAGGGTGTGCTCTTGTCTCTGGGAGCTGACCAGATGGCTGAGTATACAAAACACCTAATGAATAAATAAGTAGTGAAACAGTTCAGCCAAGAAGTCTTACAATCTCATCTTCTACTGGTCTGACTCTTAACTTGTTAGAAACATGCAAGATGGCTTCAAGCCCAGAAAATACGAGTATCTCCCAAAGCAGTTACAATATTTTCAAAAAGTTTTGCAGATAACAAGCTTTGATTAGGTTTCCTACAGAACACCTTCGCTGTCTAAGTAGGTAAGTACGGACACGCACTTTAGGCCCAGGAAACACGGAAGGCACGAGACTGAGGACCAGGGGCCTGGAGGGAACACTGCAGTTCCCAAGCTCACTCACTGCCACTGCGTGCTCAAGTGGGGCCGTGTCACGGGGTGACGCTCGAGAGCACAGCAGCACAGTGTACATTTACAGATATGTTTGGTAATCCCAAACAAGCGGGCAAGCACTTAATTTTAAAGGGAAATTACAGTTCTTGGAGGGGAAACATGTCAGTGAAACTGTGCGGTGTGTTGCAGGTCTGGCTTCATTTTCCTGGCTCTTCTCTCGGTCAGAGAGCAGCGGACAGCGTGATAATGAGGTGTAAGGACTGAAGCTGGAAGGTCTGCAGCCATGAGTGCAGATCTCCTGAGGCTCCAGGCTTTCCGGAGAAGCAGCCCCTAGCCATCAGTCAGTCCTCAGTTGGGACAGATGGAGCACAGGGTGCGCTACCAGTCCAGGAACATAAGTCTCAATCTAGAAGCAATGGAAACACAAGCTCAGGGATAGATAATATTAAATCTTTAAAAAGCATATATACATTAACCAGTGCCACCACTTAAATGCTTATAGATTATTTTGTCCCTATTTTTGAGGCCATAGAAAGGGAAAATGGTTTTGTTTTAAAAACTGAGCATCTGAATTACATTAATAGGAAGATTCTGTGGTTGGATATACAAAACTGTGTCAGACACACAAAAATCAAGTTAGAAGTTTTGTTGCTTTGTTTCTTGGTTGATTTATTTGTTTTCAGGCCAAATTGGATCCAAGGCAATAGTATCAAAGCAAACACGCAGCAGTTTCTATGGCAAACCCCAGTCCACTGTGGGGTTTTATAGTACAAAGTATGTTATAAAATATTTGAAATAAAATATTCATGAACTTGCTGTTTGTGTTGTGTCTTGGTTACTTTTTTCTCATTGCTGAGACATAATACCCAACATCCAAAATGAAAGAAGGAAAGGTTTATTTAGCTCACAGTTTGTGAAGGTTTCAGTCCATATTCAGCTGGCGGTGAAGCAGAGTGGCACATGGCAGAGGGCTACAGTTCAGGGCAGCGGTACACAGCAAAGCAGCAAGAGCAAAAGGGAGGAATGGCAACAAGCAGCCTCTTTCCCTCCCTTACATATACAACTGTCTGCCCCAGGGCAGGTATAGCTCTCACACCCATAATCCCAGCACTGGATCGTGGATCAGTCATAAACTGTGAAAGCGACTCCATAACTGCATGAGGATTTGGGGGGACATGCAGACACAAACTGTAACATGTTGGAAAACTAAACAAGCCGTGGCACTACCCCTGAAAATGTAGGCATGACATGCACTGTGCACAAGAACAGAGACAGGCAATTTTGCATGATATTAGGAGACTACTCAGAAGAAATAATTATAACACAATGAACTAAAAAGTAAAACCTTACTTTTTAGTGGAACGCTAAGAAGCAATATGTAGAAACCTATGATCAAACCTAGCAAATTTTATGAGGATTTTTTCTTAAAATGTGTTCTCTTATACGTGTTTCTTATAACTTGTATTCGAGTATCTGTCTTTGCCTAAATGTTACAACAGTAAAATTTTTGGCAACTAATTTTTGTCACTAAAAATGCAAGAAAAAAATTAAAATTTCCTAATCATGAGGAAACAGGGGCCCTACTGAGATAAAAGTAGGACAAAATGCTAAAATCCAATCCAATTGCAATACAGAGATAAATGGGTGAGGCTAAAATATGTTGGGATTTAGTTAAGTTGTATTAGTTTTTGATGCCTCGTTATGTGACAAAAGCTATCTATAGAATATATTTTAATGCATTTGTTCTTTACAAAAACCCTTGAAGCAGGTAGAAAAGTGAAGGCATAGGAAAATCACACCCAAAAAATGAATTTATGGAGGCTTTAACGCTAACACACAGCCCTTTGGCAGCCACTCCACATCTAGGCGGTCTAAAGGTGCGTCTGGAGCCCAAGTCCGGTAGAGCTGTGCGCACACTGAGAGGCAGCCTCCCCGCAGCAGAGACAAACCTGCGCTGGGAAGGAGACCTGGAGATGCGGGGCATTAAGACGTGTACATGTGCGGACTCCTGCACTGGGTGAAATCTTCACATATGCAATAGGCACTAATACAAATTTAAGAAAGAAACGAAACGTGCCTCCCTAAAATGAGCCGACTGCGAGCGGAAGGTGTGTGGCACCCGCGGGCTGGGCCGGGCCCTGATCTGAGCCCCCTCGCCCTGCAGCAGACTCTCAGGGCGCTGAGGCCCTGGAGATGGAAAGCGGTGCCGGCAGGATCCAGGGAACAGCCTGGTCCCCTCTGCGCCCGCGGGGGACCTTGCCGCAGTTTACCGCCTCCGAAGGCCTAGCGCCTTCTCCTCCGGCTGGTCGGGGCTCTCGGGTCTGCTGTCCACCGCCTAGGTGCTGGGCCCCGGTCTGCACGCTCCCGCCAGCTCCCGTTTGGCCACGATTTCCTCTCTTGGTGCAGCGCATGGTGTTCGTGAGGACTGCACGCTCGCTTTTACTCAGCCCGCCTTTCCTCTGTTCCACGAGGCCGAGCCACGCATCGGTGAGGAGAGGGGAAAGGTTGGTTTTCTGTCCTGAATATTATATCCGAGTCTGCACAGAACGGCAGTAACGTAGTGTCGCCAGGGAGAAAAAGTGTTCTAGAGAACAGAACCGCCGACAGAGCATCCCTTCCTGTAAGAAAGAATTGTGAACAACCGAGTGGTGTCGGGCACATGAGCGAGCGGCCGGCAGAGGCAGCCTTCTGCAGGAGTCAGACGCTCTTCCTGCTTTGTCTGAATCTACCAGCGACTAGCCTCCGCCCACCGCCTTTTAACTGACATAAAATAAATGGCTATTTTGGGGGGTACAAAGTGGTATTTTGTTACTTATGGTGCATATGAGCAGTTCACCAACTACCTGTATTATTTGTTTATAGTGGGGGACAGAGCAAATCTGGGAAAACAGTAACACTCGCTTACCTGAGTAAATGACTTCCTTTACTGTTAGTATAATTTTATGTGTTAAAATTATCTTGAAGTAAAATATTCGATACAGAGCATGAGATATAAACAGAACATATTCCTCAACACAATTTGACAGAAATAATACACAATGAGCTTTTATAATTCAAAGGGCTTGGATACACTGATAAAGAGAGAAACAAGGGACATGAAATGTTAAAGGAGGGAGGCAGATGCGAATAAACATCATCATTTTCTCTACAGAAATAAAGTAATATACATAAGTTATATCTTCATTAACAAAGCTCATTAATTTTTCCTTTCTGTTAATGCTACAATGACGGGAAAGGACCATGTATATAGTGCTTCTGAGAGCTTAATTTGTTACATGCTTTGAGGGAGGCAATTTAGCAATATTTATCTGGATCATTAAAAATGTTTATATACTCTAGTCCATTAAGCCTGCTGCTGTAATTATATTTTAAATAAAATCATCCGGAAAGCAATCAAAAGTTGGTATATAAAGATATTCATTGCACAACTTTAATAATACGGAGGAAATGAAAATAAACTGCATATTTTTGATACATTGCCTTAGTAGCTTCTAAAAATGTGAAACAAAAGTAGAGAAAAATTTTAAAGGTTAAAAGTTATACTTAAAGTTCTGACTGAAATAATAAAAATAATAAAAAATGTTAATGATTGCAAAACAATTTGTGGATATAAAAGAGTTAATATTCATATAAGCAATTTTTTTCATGTCAAACAAATTATGTAGTGTAAATAAAGTAAACTTAACCTCCCTAGATAGAGGCAGCAACTGTGGAGAAAAGCATGCTTAATTTGAGGCAGATGAATCGGAAGAAGCTCAGTAACATCTAGGTTTGATGGGGAGAATTGCACCTATGCTGTTGGCAGAAACGTAACTCAAAATCTCGTTGGGAAGACCTGGTTTTCAGGACAGCAGGTGGGGGAAGGGTTGCTCTGCTGTGACCCTGTCCCTGGGACTGCAGGCGTGGGCACTGCACTGGCCCAGACGATGCTGTCAGATGAGGAGCATCCTCCTCCGATCAGAGCCTGTCAGCACTTCCACGCCATCACACAGTCCCGGGCCTTACCTCGTTAGCCACAAGAGTCACAGCATCACCTCCAGCAAAGCACACTGCCAGCAGTATGCCTCCCCCGGGAAAGCGCAGAGGGAGGAGCCCAAGCCCTGGGAATGGCCGGACACTTGTATGGGTGATTAATGGTAAGTGACCACCTCCAGCAAGACCAACAGGGCTCATTCTCCATAGCCCTCTACCTCTTTGCCAGTTAACCAGCGTCCCTGGCCACATGCAGTGTCCCTACTCCAGCTCACCGGTGGTACTGGCTCCTTTGGAGCACGGACGAGTATGGAAGAGGTCTTTTTCCTTCCCGTGCGTGTGTGTGTTCGTGCTTGTGTGTGCACACATGTGGGTGCATATGTGTGTAAGGGAGAGATTGGGTTTGGCATACAGAGCACAGTTGTGCTGTGATTACTGTCTTAACATTGGTCCCCCAGAAAAGAGTTGCATCTGCGCAACTTGGAGCCTGTGCTTGGAGGTCAGCAGGTATAAAGACGTACGCCTCCATGCTTCGTACTGCAATTATATAGTGTGTGTGATTAGCATACCTACATACAGCTTAAAATAGGAAGCTTCTTAATTTAATTACTTCATGAGGATGAGTTCAAAGCCTGTGGTACAGTGTCTGACATATTAGGAATGGAAGGCAGTGAACACTAAGACAGGGCTGCCTTCCGGTGTTTGCAGTCTGAGTGCACACACTTATATTTAGCACATTACAGATTCGTTTGTGCACATAGGCATGAACACGTATAAGCATGTACTCAAAGGTGGTATGAACACTTCACCCAGCAAATCTGTACCTGATTCCACACCACCTTCCTGAAAAATTGCCCATCTTCCCTTCGAATATTCCTGATAGATGATAAAAAAGAGGCTCTGACTTACAACCGAACCTCCTTCCGGGAGAAGCAACACTGTGGAAAATGCACCCCTGTCTTGGGAAAGGTGCACCTGGACATCCTGGGCACAAGCACCAAGGGTGCTTCTGGTTGGAGGGTTTCAGTCAGTCTCTGGCTATGCCGTGGGGTCAGTAGAAAAGAACATACATAATGCATGGATGTTTCCAAAAGGTTAACGTGCTTGCGCAGGACTTGATGGCCTTATTAAAATGCAGATGCTGCTTTCTTCTAGGCCAAACCAGTAACAGGGAACAGAATGTGACTCCCACCAAAACTTCGGCAACCACTGATGGACAGAGACCTCTGAGGGAAAGAGCTGAGGGATCCATCCCTCTGTTTAAAGCAGCTCCTGTTGCAGCCCAAGGCTAGCAAATGAGCTGCTTCCCTGGAAGCCCAAAGCAGAGGCCAAGCCTCGAGGGTGAAGGGTGGGGCAGCGCACGAGGCAGAGATCAGAGATTGGGCAGGAGCAGGGCAGGAGCCGCAGAGGCCTGAAGAGGAGCAGCCAGCAGGAGCCAAACACGGGCCAAGGCGGGCGGGCGAGGGCCACGCACGTTGCTCGGAGTGGGCCCTGAGCCAAGTCAGGGCCAGAGCTGCCTTCACTGCCATCTGAGGGAGCACACTGGATCTCACACACGGTAAAGAGAGCACTTATTCTGAAAAACTTCAAGATTCACAGCATAATTTTTAGCATTTTTGGAAAGTTCTTGTCTCAGAAATGTGGAATAAACAACCCCAGGTTAAATACTTCGCTTGTCTCTTCCAATAAATCTTCAAAGCATGACTATAAAAGGTCAACCTATCAAAAGGTAATATAAATTTGTTCCAGAACAAGCTCAAAAATATGTATGGGGGTTACAGAAATATTTATCAAACAAGTTAAAATTCACAGCATACAACGACACACGAAAGACTTCCAGATAGCAAAGGAAAATGTAGCTCCAAACTGAACAATCTAAGTTAATATAAACCACCTAATAATTGATATAAATAATAGAATTAGCAAATACGGCAATGGAAGTTACTATATTATGTCCAATTTTTCCTAAATATGTCATAGAGACAGGAAGATATCAGAAAACCCTAACTCAGAGATGGGCAAAGGAAAACTTCCATGTCTACAAGGAAAAGCACTCTGGGAGGCTACAGTGGATTAGAAACTGCAGCAACGGACATGGAAAAGCTTGAATTCTTAGAAACTACACAAATCCCAAGGAGAAAAGCAAGAATTTTAACAATGAAAGAGCATGACGCATGCAGTGAAGTGTCAGCTGTCTAACACCCGCCGCCTCACGGCTAGACCTGGGCTGCAAGGAAGCAGGACATACTCGGGGACAGGGGCTGACCACTGCACTTGTCAGGGACACACTGTGCACGGACCTAGGCGAGGTCTCAGGAGGCCGGGGCAGGAGAATGCGATCCCAAGGAAGACCATGCTGAAACTGCTGCTTGGCAGGGGAGAAAAAGGGTGCCTAAAATCACTTAGAGAAGAAAGCCGTGCTCTACACAGATGAATAAGACCCAAGGATGGCACAGGTGTGCAGTTCAGGGTAGAGGGCTTGTCTCACTGGGTGAGGCTGTGGGTTTGAGCCTGAGCACTGTACAAATGAAGAGGGAAGACAGAGTATTTCTCAAAAACAATGTTAATGGCAAGACAGTAAATGTTATTGGCTTGAAAAAAATCAAATCAATCTGGAATCATGTACTGAGCAAAAATTTAGTCCATTTGAAAGGTAAACACGTATTTCTTCCAGATGCAAAAGCTGGAAAATACCACCACTAGGAGAGTCTCATTCAAAAAAACAAAATTATCAAAGTAGGTCTTTCAGGCAAGAGGGCACTACTGTGATGGTGATGTGGAAATCTGGATCCACACTAAGGAAGGAGTCTATATCATCCTCTAAGGAGTAAGTGTGTGCTCTAGATTTTCAACTCTATGACTGCAGTAAAAGCCTAATTATCCTATGGTCCTCACACCACGTTGTAATGTTGTTATAACACATGTCCCATGTGGACGCTGCACCTTCGAGCAGTCACACCACACTTACATCGCGAGGTGAGGCCCTTGGAGTGGAAGCCTGAGGTCCCTGGAGAAGATTCTCTGCTCCCAGACTGCAGACTCGAACTCCACGGAGCTCCTGGCTCCCTGGCCCCGCCACGACAGAGGGTTCATGCGTGTGAAGTCTTCTGAGTCCTATTTCCTACTGCGAGAAAAGCACGGAGAGTCGTAGGCTCATGCGCGTGCAGACCCCAAGTACACCGGGTGCTTCACCGGGTTCTTCACCGAGTGAAGAATTGAGGGAAGCATCTCTGGAGGAGAGCGTGTGGCAGCCTGGGTGGGACACGCTCACCCTGGGGCACCACGGGCCACAGTGCTTCTCCCTCCGCATCGCGGTGCCGCACGTGGGAAGACGAGCTGGCTTGTGCTGCCTACTCTGCACTCGGATGGACCAGCCCCCACCCAGGTGCTGGGCCTCTGGGAGAGCTCGCTGAACACAGCATGCACGCTCCCGCAGGTGACAGTGCCACACTGCTGGGACCTAGTGACCAGACAGAGCACCTGAAGCCCAACGTGAAGGCAGGGGTTGGGGTTTGGGTTGCCGGATGTGTGGCGAAGGCCTTCCCAGGTGAAGGACATTGGTCTCTTCTTTCCACATACTAAGGCTTGAACCCAGGGTTTTGTACTGAATTACAACCCCAGCACTTCCACCTTTTAAAAACTTTGAGACAGGATCTTGCTAAGTCACTAAGTTGCCTAGGTTGAGTTTGAACTTGCCATCCTACTGCCTCAGCCTCCCAGAATGCTGGGATTACAGACGTGCACCACCATGCCAGGCTCTTAGTTCACATGTCAATCGTCTCGCCCATGTGCAGCGCAGGGCAATTATAACAGTTTGTTACATGTTTCACACATAACCAGAGAAGACTGAGCATTCCCAACACATAGAAATGATCGTGTTTGAGGTAATAGTTTCCACTTTGAAAAATTTAGTTGCCCATCTTTTAACTAAGTACAACTATTTGAAATGTAAATTTTAAGTATAATTAATATTTAAAAAAACAAAATCTGTCATACATTGAATTTGACAGTTCATGTAGTTCTCACCCTAATCCTAATTTACTGTGTGCGCATGTCACCGAGGATGAGGCCAGGGCCCTCACAGCGAGCTGCATCAGCCCCTTTAAGTTTGTATTTTGAGACAGGATCTCCCTAATTTGCTAAGGCTGGGCTCACATTTGGAATCTGCCTGTCTCAGCCTCTAAGAGCTCTAGGATTACAGAGACGCATCACTCCATCACTATGTATAATTACTTCATATTACCAGAAAGGGGAGAGCAATTACTCCTTCCCCTCATCTCCCGCTCCTGTGCCCTGAGAACCCAAGGGGAGCTGAGAGTTAAACTTGTAGCAGAGAAATTGTTCAACTATGACAGCTTAATCTGGATCTTTACCTAACTCCGACTAAAAAAAGTGGAGAGGGCGCTGTTTCTACATAGAAATCAGCAAAAATATGTTTCATTTGATTCCGTGTAGGGCTTAAAATCTCAGACATACTTTGATCAGTGAACTCTCACCCAACAAACGAGTGAAATCTAGTTACATTTTACTCTAGAATGCCATTTGGGGTCAGGTTAAGTGGAAAGAGAAGGAGGCTTCCCACGCAGCTCCTTGAGGGTAGCCTTTCCCACTCGGGGTCACCTCGTGTGTGGGTCGTGATACCACTGACAACTAAGTTTACGGCCTGGCCACACAGAGGGGCTCTCACCGCTGCACTCCCAGAGCCCCATTGTTGCCTCGTGAAATTTGATCCTGACTATTGCACAGAACCCTACAAACCAGTCCACAGATGTGGGAAACTGTCGTGCCACCTGCAGAAACGATGCGTATCCCTGGAGAGCATTTCCCTTCGTGTGTCCTTTCTTCTCTTGTCTCCTGCATCAAGACTCTCGTCAAAGTTCACACTCCAATGATTTTTACCACCAGACACTTACGTTCACACTATTGTAGAAGCAGTTTCAATTCTTGGGCAATTGGTCAAATGTTTCTTATGGCTATTTTCTTTGTAAGTGGGTTCTTTTCAGTAATGAGGATCCCAGAGTCACGTGGGCTACTGAGATGAACTTTTGAAAATCTTTAATAGCATTACAAAATAATAACACTCATCTCTGAGTAGAAATTTGTGGTAGCTCTGAACTTCCAACATGGGCTTGACTTTTATTATCATTGTGGTATTTTTAGTGATCTCCACAGAAAGTGAGCAGATGGCTTTGTGTTATAATGGGAGAAAATTATCATTAAATGGGTAATGATCTACAGCATATGAAAAAAAGAAAAAGTAAAATTCTTTTTATAGGTTTCAATGAGACATCTCTTTCATGCATAGGTAATAATTCTGGCGCTGACTTATACCTCGTTTGGAAAGCAGAGCAAAAGAGCCAATAAGAAACATATTTGTAGTTCTGCTCATTTGAGTTGCTCTGTTTGTGGGCAGGTCCTCCTCCATCAGGTGTCTCTGTGCCCCTGGACTCCACTCACCCAGCTTGTGTCACAGAGACAGGGGTGCAAACAAGCTCGACTATGAAATCCATGGAGACACAGCACAGAAGCAGGAATCTACTCCTAGATGTTACTGGCCAGGTGAAAGTCACAGAATAATGTTAAGTAGGAATTGGTATAAGAACAATGAACCGAGACATGCTCCTTAAGAGCAAATAGCCAGGCACTGTTCTGGACAGATAAAAATAGTGCTCTTATAGGAGAGAGAGAAGAATGGGAAAGAGAAGAACAAGAAAAAGAGGGTGCCAGAGAAGTAGTTCCCTTCCAAGTAGTTCCTTGGCTCATAGATGGACTGTCGGTCCTTTACATCCTCCTTCCCACACACAGCAGCTCTTGGCTGGTTCAAACCTCCACCCTGTTCTTCCTGCCCTCATCCACCACTTGCCACTAGAGATTATAGATGAACCCCTGGGAATGCTTTAAGAGTTCCCATACTGCTCAAACACTAAGTCTAAAATCTCCTCTGAGACTGAAGGCAAACTCTTAGATGTGAGCTCCTGAAAAAATTAAAGTTAAAACACTGATGTCTTACAGTGGCACAGGAAAAACATTTCCATTCCAAAAGGGTATGGGAACATAAAAAAGTATTAGACCAAGGGAAGAGAGAAAACCAGCAAGGCAAACATTAAATTCTGCAGATACATGTCTAGCACCTACGGCATGTGTCAATGAGGTACAGTGCCAAAGAGCCTGGGCAGTGAAGCCACGTTGCATTGCTCACTTCAGTCCCCTTGGCCTCTCTCTTGGGCTAGCTGTGCCTGTGGGTTTTCCAGGCAAAGTATGACATTTCTAAGATTCAATCACCATCAATGAGCTGGCCCTTGAGTATGTGAGCATCTGGGGGGACCTTCTAGAGCTACACCATAACAAAGCACCAGGAAACCATCAGATGTTCTAGGAAGTGCTAGGGCAATAACAACTCACCAGGTCAGTAATCACAGACTCAGAAGCATTTCCAGGGAAACGCCTATGTTCTCCTGGATTTATCAAATTAATGATACCTGAAATGCCCCACTGTAGTTGCACACTGGTCAGTTACTTCCACTCAACGCTATTGTGATTTTCATGTAGAGAATTGAGATTTGGTACTGGGAAGAGGAGATTTCATGGGAGGAGGGCAAGTTCCCAATGAGCTGTGCATACCAGGTGAAGTATAATATAAAACAGAGCTTGGAGACACTTTTAGGGGTCCAGGAATTATCCACTCGGATATGTCAAAGGCAAAATGAAAACTCAGTTCTAGAAATGTCAAATTTAAATTGACATGAACATAGAAACCTTTGTTTTAAAGTAAGTTTTGACTTGCAGACTTATTGCAAAGAAAGTACAGGGTTCTTTCCTGTAAAGATTTGGTCCAATTTCCTCTAATGCTAACAGCTCACACAACCAAGGTGTATTTATAGAACTGAGAACTTAATGTGTGGCAATATTTTGGCAGTGTGAGTAACTTTAGTCACCTTTCGGTTCTTCCAAGAATGCCCTCTGTGCTCGAGTCTCCTGTGCTGCAGGGTGCAGTCCCGGTAGAGCAGTCACACACTCGTTAGCTTCCCGGGTCCCGGCCCTGATTAGGCTCAGCCTCTTTAACAACAGCAGCAAGAACAATCTCAGTGCCTTGAACAACGCATGCTTACTTCCCTTGGCTCCAGGTGCTGCAAAGTCGGATACCAAAGCCGTGGGAGGTCTCGTGTCTGGTGACAACCTATCTGCAGGTTGTCCATGACCATTTGCTCCTTGTACCCTCAGATGGGGGACAGAGGGCTGCCCCACCATGCTCGTCCTCTGTTACAAGAGCACTAAACCCACATGGGTGTGGTGGTGCACGCCTGTACTCCCAGCAGTCTGGGAAACTGAGGCAGGAGGATCACAAGTTTGAGCCCAACCTGGGTAACTTAATGAATCAGTGAGAGTCCACCTCAAAATCAAGACTTTTTAAAGAGGATGGGTATAGCTGTATGAGAAGGCTCTGGGTTTAATCTCCAGGACACACACACACACACACACACACACACACACACACAGGCACACATGCATGCGCACACACGCATGCACACGCACACACACATGCACATCAAACACCCCACTGCTGTCATGGAGACAGCTCTGCTCTCCCAACTAATTACCTCCCAAGGCCTCACTCAATACCATCTTATTAAGATGCAGGATTGCATCACATCAATTCGGGGACATCTTTATCCCATCAAATTAAGTTCTGGTCTCTTCCAGTTTCTTGGTCTCTTTTTATTACTCTGATACTTTGGAAGAACACTAGCAAGGTATTTTTTAAAGTGTCTTTCAGTTGGGATTTGTGTGATATTTTACCATCATTAGGGAGATGGTATGGATTTAGGGAAAGAAAACCGCAGACCTTCCCTTCTGTTCTCATCCCAGGCTAGATGTGCACTGTCTGTGGGCACACACTGGTAAGGGGCCCCGGGTGCTGTGAGAAGTGGCGTCTCCCAGACATGTGCACTGTGAACTTCCTGCTTTTTACTTCCTGTGCTTTTGTCTTTGGAGGCCGCTCAGTGGAAGGCAGATGGATTCCAAGTTCACGCAGAGTTTGGGGATCTGAGGAGAGCCATTGAGCTCTATTTAAAAGTGAGGATCCAAGCAGGTCTGGAATGGGAGACGGGGGAGGGAAAGAGACAGGAGAAATGAGGGAGAAGAGATGCAGGGAGAAGAGCAGCAACAGGAAGAAAACACAGGAGGAGGAAGATGAGTAAAAGAGGAAGAGGGAGAGAAAGGGGAGGAGGAAGAGACGGAGGAGGAGAAACACGAGCATGTACAGAAACCCTGAGTTGAGCATTTCACTCTGATTACGGAGAATAAAAGTTTGAATATGAAGTGAGAAAGTTTCCTCCAGGTACCCAGATGAACTCTGGTGAGAAGGGAAGCATTCTGCCCCCTCCTGGGACCATTTAGGTTGCAAACCAGGCAGCGCCCTCCAGTGAGTGTACACAAGCACTAAGGGTGCCTTAGCCAAGCTCCTCCAGGAAGGACCACAGGGGAAGCGAGGAATGAGACCCCTTTCTGTAATGAAACATATTAATTCCACTGTCTGCATTTCAGTTTCTTTGCTTCTACTTCAATTAGCAGAGGAAGCTTTTTTGATGTTCTTACTACCAGATGACAGAAGAAAAACAAAAAAAAATGCTTTCAGTAATTAGTTAGCTTTCATTATTATTTGGTGAGGAAAATGCTCTTGAATGCCACAGCTTTTGACCCGGGTGTGGGGGTGCATGCCTGTAATCACAGCATTCTGGGAGGCTGAGGCAGGAGAATCATAAATTTAAGCTCAACTTGGGCAACACAGAGACTTATTGAGACCTTGTCTATAAAAAAGGGGGCAGGTGTGGATACACCCTAGTGGGAAGAAATGTTTATATCAATTCTAAAAACCCTATTTTGGAAAGCAAATCCTAAATGTACTAATTAAATATATTGGAGACAATGCCATGAATTTTTCTAAACTAAGTAAGTTTATTTATAAAGTTGAAAGAAAATAATCAGGTAAGGTAACTAGGGTTTAGACCCTGATAGGTATCTACAGGAATCAGTTGATGTCAATTCCTGTGCCATCAGGAATTCCAGAAGGAAAGGAAAGAAGAAATACCCAGTTCTGGGGTTTGACCCGCAGCTGGCCTGGGGGTGGGTCCACGGAGTGGAGAGGTGACGGCCAGGTAGATGGAAAGGCTCTGGTCCCCAGGGTGCACCACCCGAAAGCCTGCGCTCCCTCAGGGCAGGCCAAGGAGTGAAGCCGAGCGGAGAGATTCCCAGGTGTGAGGCGGTGGTGCAGACTGAGCTTTCATGGATAGGAGAGGAAGGGGAGAAGGGGGAGCTGGAGGAGGCGCACAGGTGGTGGGCGGAAGCAGCCGGCAGAGATATTTCTTCCTTGGTCTTGCTCATAGGTCAGTAGAGGACAGCTGGGAAGAGGGAAACTAAAGGCCTAACCGGTGAGTCCATCCTGTGTGTCTCAGCCTCTCTGCAAATGAGGACCAGTAGGGAAAAGAGAAGGGCAAGAAAGAGGTGGGGAGAACCCTGCACTGATTTCCAGGAGGTCCACAATAATGTCAAGTGGAAAAGTCCCACCGGAAGTGGAAGCAGTGCAGCAGCTTTGTTAACCTGGTGCAGCAGTCTGGATTCAGACCCCTGCAGTGCAGGGAGCCCAGCACACACTGAGCTCAGCTACCAGAAGGGCAAGGTGCCCAGCATTATTTGTTGTTCTTTGCTTTGTTGTTTTTGTTTGGGGGCGTGTGTGTGAATGTGTGTGCGTGTGTGCGTGTGTGTTTTGCAGCACTGGAGACTGAACCCCGGGCCTTCATGCTAACCTAAACCTGCAGCCCTTATCTGTGTGTCTGTCTGTCTGTCTATCTATTTATAGTGCTGGGACAATGTCTGAGTCTCTAAATGATCTGAGTGGGCTTGAACATTGAGTCCTCCTGCCTCAGGAGGGAAAAGACAGGAGAACTGATGGGAAAAATATAAAGAAAGCTTTTGTAAATAAGAAGGGGAAGAAAGGCTGAAGGGAGTGGGGGAAGTAGCGAAAAGCAGGATCAAGACATGTCCTGTGCAGGCACAAAGTACCTTGAGGAATGTGATCATCATGCATATCAAATGTGTACCACTAAAATTAACCTCAATAAATGATTAAAATTTCAATTATTAAAAAGCTTCCAGACTCTGCTGTTTCCTTCAGTTAAGAAGGTAGGGACACGAGCTTTCTTTTACACGTGTGAGATGCAGTGAGCTCAGAGTGTAAGAGTACACATGGCTACGGATCAGCATGAAGCAGGGCTCAGAGCGATCTGGGGGGAAAGCAGTCCAGGCTGGGAAAAGTCGGCCAGCTTCAACCCAACAGCCTCCTGATCTTGAGGCCTAGAGCAACTCCTCCAGCAGAAGGACCAGGGGATCCCTCGACACCAGGGTGGCGGAGTGGACAGCACTTGGCCTTCTTCTTCACTGTGCCTGCCACTGGCCTTGCCCTCCCTCCTCTCTGCTCACCACATGCTGCCCCTGCCTCCGAGCCACAGGCTCAGTGGCTCTGGGCCTGTGATCACAGTATTTATTCCATGACTGCCACCTCTGTGCCTGGGTTTTACTAAAGATGTACGGATGAAGGCACACAGATGGGGCAGCAGAACAGCACACCAGTGAAAGGCACAAAGTGTTCAGTGGGGACACCGGGGCTGGAGGTAGAGCTGGGCTTCGCTCCAGGAGCCCTGGGTCCCAGCCGCACACTGACATATGCAAAACAAGGCAGGGTCTTATTGCTTAGTAGCTTAAGCAATCTAGTGAAAAGTTGAGTCATTCCTTTCAGAGACAGCACAAAGGTAAGTAGAATGCTACACATGGGAAATATTCCAAGTTTCTGAATCAGCAGCAGTTGAGTTTATAAAATATTAACTACATAATTGTTTGGGAATTTTCACTTAAATACATCTAATAGTTATGAATTACATATAAAATTCACAATAGTGAATTATTTTTAACCTTTTCAGGGAGTATTTAAAGCTTCCCTGTCTTAAAGTATTGTAAATTTAAAATATGATAATGTCTCAAGTGAAGAAAGAAAATTTTAAAACCCAGTATTTTAATACATTAGAAAGGACACATAGTCCAACTATATTATGAATTAATTACTAATATGACAACTTAACAAATTATTCAATCCACCCAATGTTAATATATATCTGGACCCTAAGGAAAGCCTAATAAAGCGAAGCAATTGGCTCTCTGAGTTACTTTGTATCACTTGTGTAACTTCTGTTCCCGGCTGAGGACTTGGTCACTTCCTCACTCCACATCCATGGTCAGTAAAATTGATTCAGGCATTTTCAAGTGCTGGGCGGGAGGATCGCTGCGAGTTCAAGGCCAGCCTGGACTACATAGTGAAACCCTGTCTCAAAAGACAAAAATGAAATAGGTAAATAGACATGGGCTGTAGGAGAGGGTTCTTACTACTGACAGCTGTGTACATCTTCACTTACACATGGCCTGGCCATCATGAGAAGTAGCTGAGACGACTGTAACACACATGCAGTACCTGAGACACAGGAGGCACCGGTCGCTTGTTGCCATTGCCACTGACGAGGCCACACCCGTCTGCTTTTCACCTGAGCACATGAGACGCTGAGCTGCACTTGATTTTCCTCGGGTGCGATTCGGAGGATGCCAGCGGTAACCCTCAGCTTCCAGCCAGCACCCTGGTTACCAGTGCAATACATTTCCGTAGCTCTCTAGGCAGGGCAAAGAGAAGAAGGGCTCTATCCCGGACATCACTCCACGCCCCTCCCGGGACTAGCAAATTAGGAGGGTAAAGAAACTTGGAAATAGCGTCACAGTTATTCTGGAGAAACAGTTACTGTGATTTCCTGCAGTAATGGGTTTTGCCCCCCACTGCTGCCTCCCAGTTGTCCCCAAGCCATCTCCTGGGGGGCTGTCAGCCTACGCTGATGTGGCCCCTCCTTCAGGGGGTCACAGTTTTCCGCTGTGAGGTCACAGCCTGGTGGCTTTGAAGCACTGCTTGCTCATCTCACTAAGGACTCTCACATGCACAGGGGAAGCCAGGCCACTTCCCACCCCGCAGTCTCCTTTGCGCCAGGCTCTCTAGGAGACCTCAGGCAGCAGGGTCCTCAAGGAACAACTGTGACCAAGCCACCGAAGTCCACCAAAACTGCTGTAGGCGTTAGCAGTGCCATGTGTGCAAAATGGGTCTGAAAACCTCGGTACTGTCCTTCTACTCAGAAAACATCCACTAGTTTGTAAGAGAAATAAACATTCAACTTGTCAAAAGAACTAAAACTAAATATATCTACATATTTATTTGAATTATATATATGTATACATACATATATATATATATATATATATATATATATAATCCTACATGATGACAATTGAAACCACTTCAGGGCAAGATTTGACCTGTTTTAAATACAGTTTCAGCGTAGGCAGAAAGATACCATATTTCTGGATGAAAGTATTTGCTTGTATATGAATGTACATGTGTCAATAAAATATCAAGGAAGCTGAATATACCTATAAAAAGACATATAGGAAACCATCAAGGCATTCTTTGAAAAAATAAAAAGGAGAATTTACCTAGTCAACATAAATTAAAGCTAAACTTACTAAACTTATTCAAAATTACTTAGAAAAATAATCAGCTACTTTATAGGAAAAACACAAATTGCTATACATTTAAGTGCATCCTAAGACTTTGCTCTGTGAGGGGAATGGCACTTTAGGCACCAGTGGAAATAGGGAGATTGTGAATACGGAAATGGGAAAGTTTATTATACTAAATAAAACTTTGCAGAGAAGCAGGGAACATTTGGGATACAGAGAATTAAATTTGTAACGTATTAATGATACAGTGTAACAGTTAAACCAGAAGGTACAATTAAAGAACATTCATATAGTAGTAAAATATAATGAAACACCTTATAGTAGAAGAAAATCTGCGTTATAAGGGTAATCACAGAGTTCTACACTTAGTTAAGGAAATTGTTGATAATTTAAAAAATAGGACTAAAATAGAACTAAAAACACAGCATAATTAAAGTGTAACATAGAAACAGAGAAAAGAAGAGCGGGAATGTTAGGGAAACAACACTACAGGCTGCCATAAGAACAGTACAGACAGGAGCAATATATTGGTATCAATATTGTCATAATTATAAGTGGCAAGTTTGTAAGAGAAATACAAATGTAGTACTATGTATTTTAGCACTGCTCAGCCTGCAGACTTACAGTGCCTAAAATAGTTTATAGAGCAGTTCTATCTCATGCAAGACAGTGAACTACTTCAATCTCTAGTTACAGAAATTATAAATCAGTATATCCTTTTAAAAAGGTGTAACAGTATAATATGGTAACTTTGCATAACCAAATAATGTCCCAGGAGATCACCACATAAAATACATTGGTTATACACAAATAATTTTCCAAGATTCCCTTCTGACCACATCAGAACATTGAAGTCACCTGGGAAGTCTTAAAAATTGTTGGTGCTTGGATTTCTAATTGTTGGGCTGAACAATCAGAGGACTTGCAAGTCCTCCTACGTGAGTCTAATTAGCGGTCAAGGTAGAAATCAGCTAATCTGAAAATGTGTTCAGGAAAGTCTTATTTACATGGCTGGGTATTTCACCAAAAGCTGCATCGTGGGAGGGCGGCCGAACGTGGCTGGGTGCAGTGCACTGAATGTGTGCACTGGAAAACTGCTCACCTTGAAAGCTTAAAGCTTAAACAGCACACAGTTGAAAATTAGTACCAATGATTTAGAATCCATGTTAATTTAGAAACAACATTTCCAGCTAATACTACTTTTTGTCTTTCCATTTGTTTACCTCCTCAAATGCAGTCAATAAGCCTGCATATGTTTCTTCTTATATATTCCATTTTCTTATGCATATTTATTTGCTTATCAGTATGGAAGCTTTTTGCCTGCAATGGTTCTCAGCTACTTATTGTTAATATAAAGAAACTTACCACATTAGACAAAGTTTTTTATTACTAAAATTTCACAATCTTAGGAAAGGCTGCCCATTAAAAAAGCCTGAACAATTATAGCATTCAAAACCATTTTGTGTGAAACAGCTTGTCTTGGTTACTTTTCTCTCCTTGCTGAGACAAAATACCCAATGCCCAAAATGAAGGAGGGAAAGATTTATTTAGCTTACAGTCCGTGGAGGTCTCAGTCCACACTGGGCTGGTTCAGAGATAGAGTGGCACATGGCAGAGGGCAAACTGTTCATGGTGGCAGCACAGCAGAAACAGAAGAGCAAAAGGGAGGAATGGCTGCAAGCAGCCTTTTCCCTTCCCTTACATTGTAAACAGGCTACCCCCACCCAGGGGCCCTGTAGCACTCACACAATCTCCATGCCCTCCTCTTCCACAGGCTCAGGATGTACCAAAGTAAGCACCCTGGCTTCCTGCTGAGTCACTCAGCCAAACCTCTGGACTCCCCAAGTTGACACAATGTATCAACCATAACACAGCTGAAAATACACATTCTTGTAATAATGATGAGGAGAAGTCAGTAGTTACAGGACTGTGACCCAGCCTCACACACGTTCAGCTCCCAGGACTCCAGCAGACTTACTTTCAAGAATGTGCAGAAGTTCTTTTCTCGGAATTCTGGGGAATGCAAATGTTAACATTGTTAGCTTTTTCTTTTCCTCTAGTTTGTTTTCCTAGCTTCCTTATTTATGTTGAAAAACTGGGTAAGTATGGGTCCTTTTAATATTCTCCTTTTCCAGTGTTAGTGCCCAAGTTTGTCTTTTATATTTCAATATGAAGTTGAAACAATCTTTCTTTGCAAGACATATAAAACAGAGCTAACCTGACGCCTGGTTCTGATTCTGCCCTCTCAGGGCCGCAGGCAGCCTCCGGGACTGGAGATGGTCACCCGTAACCAGTGGTGCGCCCGGCTGTGCAGACCTGGCCCGGCATCCCTGGGGTCTGAATCTGGGTCGTGGATGTGAAGGGTTTGCATAACTAAGCAATTTATGTGCTATTTTATGTACTACACATACTGAAAAAATGTTCTTCTCAGATCTTTGGCTCTGACTGCAACCTGAAGGATCAAAACTATGAAGAAGCTGTAGGTAGCTCAATTCTGGTACCAGTTTCAGTCTCTCCCGCACAGTGAAACTGCACCGGCTTCCACGGGAAATGACAGGGGCGAGGGCCAGCGGAAAGGTGACTGAGTATGGGGGGCCTGGGGCGTTCTCATCACGATGAAAGTGCCGCGTGGCTGGTGGAAAGATTAGGTCAAACTTACTCACTTAGGCTGAATTCAGAGCACAAAAGGATCCTATCAAGGCTCTGATCAGCCCCGCAGCTGCTCTCATCCTTGTCAAGCGTGGACTTTTGTTACTTGACAGTCTCTTAAAAGCCTCAGGACTTCAGCTTCTGTTTCTAAGCTGGTAAAGCCCAGACGCTTTCCCAATTTCCTGTTCTCTTCTATTCCTTTACGCATCCTCCCAAAGTCCTTTTTGTTTCATACTAAAATAATGGAAATTATTCATAGAAAATACTAATGAAAAGGAAAGGGAGCAAAAGATTTGTTTGCAGCAATTCTACGGCAGCTAAACAGGATTCAAATGAAGGGGGGGACAAAAGGACAATGGATAATTATTGGAAATACGAGTAAAACAGAAAATAGAAAACTAAACGATAATTGGAGAAGCGACACGTAATGCAGAGTGATAGCCGCATGAACTTTTAAAAAAATGGTTCCCGTTTTCAAATCCTGCGTCTTTTTGGTTTGTTTCTTAGTTTTTATTCTCTCTAAAGTGAAAAAAAAATGGTTGACAGGTGCTAAGGACTGGAACATGACCGCAGGGTGGGTGGGGGCACTGCTCAGTGATGGCCCCATCGGTGTGCAATTTCTGTCTTTACTAGTGGAGGTTCCCAGACTGGAGGAATCCATGTGAGTCTTAGCGTCAGGACACCTGGGGAATGGGGAGGAGGGAAAGAATCTGCACCCTTTATTTCAAATTTGCCCCAGCATTATTTCACACATCTGTTTACTCCTAGTATGATTTTAGACTTTTATCCTGTACTACAGGCTAGCGTCCTGTTGTAAATGATAATGATTTTATTTTGGTCAGATTGTTACCTAGAGCTAGCACGGGCTGTTGTCCACACGAGCTGGAAATCATAACATGAGCTAAGCATAAACTAAAACCCGTGTTAGTATAAAGCAGAAACAAAGCAGGAAGCGCTGAGGCAGCCCCCAGCGGGAGGGACAGGGAGCAGCGCGCCCTGCGCCCTGCGTGTGTCTCTGGCCAGCTAGATTCCTCGCCAGTGCAGTGTCCTCTGTTGCAGGAAAGCAAGAGGCAAGGGGCCCCCTCTTCCAGGTCTCTCCTGTGTGGGCCCGGTTTGCAGCGACTCTGCCCTCTTTCCATTTAGGGGGAGAACTTCCCGCGAATGGCGGTTCCGGCTGTGATCCCGCCGCCAGGAAACCCACAGACAGTCCCGGGGCTGGAAGATCGTTTCGTAAAGTCCTGCGCCTATGGTTTGTTTCTCGACTAGTCTCTTATTGCAGTGATTTTGGCATCAGGATGGAAACCCCTCTCTTTCTTCCCGTGACCTGTGTTTGCAGTTGATTTTCTCTGAGAAGCGCCAATGGGAGTCATTTGCTCCTCTGTGTTGAATCTGCAGCCCCAGGAAGGAGGCTGCAAAGTTGACCAGGCCAGAGACAGGACAGGCACCTCCTCCAAGGACAGAGAAGGGCCTACGGGAGGACACATCTACTTTCCTAGGCGCCCCAGGGCATATTTTTAAATACGCATGCACTTTGGGCCAAAAAGTTGTGGAGCCCTCAGACAGTGCAGTTTAACAGCTGAACGGGCCTGTGTCTGTAGCCTAAATTGAGCTCAGCCCGTGGGGATTTCACAGGAAATGAACTGCGAGGAGTCCCAAAGCTGAGCCTCAGCACTTTCCTTGCTGGGTCTCATCCGGCTGCCCACGCACTCTCTTATTCTCTCTTTTCAGCGGTGCGTGCTCGCAATACCTAAGAGCTACGTTCACTTGTCGGAATGGGTGCTCCTGTGAACCACATCTTGGTCTTTTTCTACCTCTCTCCTCCCACTCCATCTCTAGCCTCGCTTTCCCTGACGGCTTCCTCAGCTCTGGAATGTTTTCTTCCTTGTCTCTTACCGTCTTCCCTTTGTTCTGCTGTTTAAGTCCTGTCTAGTTTGGGCTTCTCATATAAAAGCAACCATGCAGTGTTTTAACTTGCGGAGTCCCAGTTGTGTGAAGTAACATGATTGTGTCACAATTCATCTATTTTCTTGCAGATGACACGATCTCCTTCTTTATGGCCAAAGGACATTCCACGGTGGAGAGAGTGGGCTTTCTTTATCACTCCATCTGTGTATGGACGGCCTCAGGGCTGTTCCATACTGAGTGGTTGTGCACTACGCCGCTATGAACTCTGCTTTTTGAGCTCTGAGGCCATGGGGATTTGCCCACCTAACTGAAGGCCCGGGTCACTCTTCCCTTTTCTTCCTCCAAATTGCAGCTGTGTGCTTGCTTTCCTCAGGCTGCTACTTCAGTCCTGCCCATTTCTCCCACGAAGTTACCTAGGGTAGAAGCAGAGATGAATTGAGTATTTAAAAAGTACTTAGTGTCAGCGACTTCAGGAGTTTTGTTTTATCTTTGATTGTGCAGGCACCTCAGCTCTCAGCCTTCAGTCTTGGAGGGAGAGCAACATCACCGGGTCCCCTACTTTTGTGGCCTGAGGACTTGGACTCAGCCATGGAACCCACCAGTTCTCCTAATAAATCCCTTCTTATGTAAGGTATCAACTACAAGGAATGATTTAAAAGTACAGTGAATGTTTAACTAAAAATGATTATGCTAAAATTCACATTGCCATTCATTGCCCTCACAACGCTTCTGTCCCTGAGACACGCTCATCCCGCCTCTCCGCCACTTTCGGGAGCAGCTCTGGAGCCCTCTTTTCTGAGTGTCTTTAGTTGTGCTGTTGTGGCTGCCCCAGTGTCCTGAATCAAACTGATCCAAGCATTTACCTTTCATCATCATTGTGACATTGATGAAGAGACAGGCATTGCACATTGCCAGATTTGGTGAATAAGGCGGATGAAGACACACTAAAATGTTTTTGTCTGGGGCAAATTGCCATGCCGGAAATGATGTGTGACAAGATGCATTTGATACGATGGAGAAGCAAATCTTTTTCTCATTTTTCAGGCCATCTTCTATGGACATTGTTTCTCAAATGCTCTCATAAACCCTTCTAATATTCAGAGCACATGTTCCACACACTAGCTCACACAGTTCCACCAAGGTCACAGGGCACAGTCAACATCACCTTGATGTTTGTTACTCTTTGTGTCTAGATGCCACAAAGCCTCAGGTGCTTACAGGTGGAGCTTTGGGGAGCTGATCTGATCACAGGTGTCATAGTCGTAGGTGCATAGACCCACTGGTGACTTCTGCAGTGAACTGCTGTTAGGAGGTCGCTCCTTGTGGCGGGGCTGGGTGGCTCAGAGGGGTTCATCTTCTCCACACTCCTGCTTCACCCCTCCCCAGTTCCCCCACCTCACACTTCAAGCCGTTTCTTCCCAGACCCCTTGACCATAGCACCCTGCAGAATGTGAGCTAAGTTTCCTTCCACAGCTCCAGAGTGCAGAGTACTGTGTCTCAGCGATGAGGAAAGCAAGTAAGGCAACGCTGATTTTGATTAACATGCTTTGTTTCCATGAGGAGAACTGGATGGTTTCCACAGAGGTTGTCCAACTGTGGTGTCAGGGTCATAAACAGAGATCCAAGGTTAATCTCTGATGATGACATTACCTACAAAGTTGTAATCTGCAGTGACACTGTCTTGCAACTCCAATGAAACCGGCAAAATTTCATGTTACTGCGTTGCTTTTGTCTGTACACCTTGCTGCACACCTTTTCTCCGCTGCAGCTCTCAGACAGTGGCCAGCACAGAGTTCTTCCGAACTCGTCACCCACCATTACCAGCGTCTGAACTGCCACTGTGGAGAGAAGAACCCCGCCGCCCCCCCGAAGGGCACGAGACAGCAGCATTCATGTGACTTTCTTTTATCACACCTCATGTCTCTCTCTGCCTGTCTAGTCTGTCTGTCTGTCTGTCTCTGTATCTACCTATGTTCCATTGACCTACCATCTATATTTTGTCTCCTTTTGGTTCTTTTGCTCTGAAAATTCTAAGATGAGACATGACTTGGGTATTTTGAAGTTTTTAATTTCATAAGGATTTTGTCATATTAGCATCTTGTTTCCCAAAATCTTGGCACAATATAATGCATGATCAAAGTGTATCACCACAGACTGAAGTATAGAATGGATTTAAATGCACCCGGCACTAGCTAAATAAGCAGAAAATACATGCTGCATACTTTTCTCGGCTTAGTAGGACACGAATGTCTCATATGTTATTAGCAGAATAATATAATGCGATGGTTCTCTTTGTAAATTCAGTAATTATTAATGTGTGAACTACCAACAATCTTAAGCTCTGCTCAGGAATTTTAAATGCATTTACAAAGAGGGAAAGGGCAATCACATACGACAATTCTTCAAATAACTTATTTCAGAATAACAGAAGCTACTCGTTATATGTTCAAGAAAATGTAAGTAAATGAAGATGAAGTGAATGCATGAAAACTATTTTGAGAATTAGTAAAGGATGGATATTATCTATTTACAGAAATGTTTATTCAGATGTTTTCCATGTGGCAGGATGAACTATGTGCAGATACAGTTCACCAGTTTTCCACACTTAGAAATTAGCTCATGTTTTTAAGAGAAGTTTTGACAGAGAAGTATCATTTTCTAAAACACTTTAACATTAGTCCATGGGTGCTTGTTGTATATTTTCACTGGGATAAACTAATAATATGTGAAAGTAGTAATTGTGAGAAATAGATTTGTGGCAGTTTTCGCCTGTAAAGTGGTGCTGTTTCTCTTCTTCACTGATGCTGTAATGATAGATTGCGAGATGACAATTCCCTCATTACACATTTACTTTTCCAAGGTAGGGAGCACAGGGCTTTTAACTGTTATCAGTAGAGGCAAATCCATCCGTGTTTTAACATCAGCACACGTCCCCGCTTGGGGAGAAGTGTGGAAGGTGGGGACTGGGCTCCACAGTTGGTGCGCGGGAGATTGGCTTTCCTGGCCGGGGCATCCTGGCCACACTGTGTGCACGCGCCCACTCTGCGTGCTGTAGTTCACATCCAAAGTGTACGCCTCCAGGTTGCCTGTGTGGAAGGTGATTGGATCATGGGGCGCTGGGCTCAGCACTGATGAGTGTGTAGCGAGTTGGGAGGGGCCTGGCTGAGAGGTCACTGGTGCGACCGGATGGGTGTGTTCTCATTCCCAGCTCCTCCTCTGCTTCCTGGCCGCCGTGGGTGAGCAGCTTTGCCTCCACCGCGCCCCTCTGCCATCCGGGTCCTGCCTTGGAGAGGGCAGACCATGGACTGAAACCAGGAGCCAGACTCAGCATCTCCTGCTTTAAGCTGGTGTCAGTGCCACGTCCCAAAGGTAAGGACAGTGGGAAGACGCTGCTGCTCCTGGCACAGTGGCAGTGGGGTACAGCCCCGCTTCAGAGGAATGATTGCTTTGGTAAACACATTGCACACAGCTTCATTTTTAATCTCTTAGAAAACCAAATTAAGTATTCTTATCACCATTTAACAAGTGAGAAAAAATTCAGAGGTGCAAAGCACATTGGCAAGATACTGCTCCAGACTTTAGAGCATACACATAAGCTTTATAATCACTTTGAAGTAACTCACATTTCAAATTATAGTGGATTTATATCTAGCCAAGAGTTGTGGTCAGATCCAACCAGATTGCCAAGACTCTCTTTCTTGCGATGTGTCTGATCTGTCCTGTACTTAGTGCGTGTGTTTCACATGAAGCCCAGAAGTCCAGTGGCAGCAGCTAGGGGCGGGAGCAGCTGGACAGCAAGTCCAGCCCAAGGCCAGGCTCTGACACCTGTCAGTGGGTCTTCTCCGAGTGTTCGTGCCATTTTCCCACCTTGGGGCCACAGGCAGCCATCACAGTTTGAATGCATAAGAAACCATTTTCCAAGCAGAAGCAGTGCTCTGTTCTAGATAAGAAAAACTATGAAACTGCAAACAATCAGCTCTGGGCTGCCCGGTTATACACACAGAGATTCAGAGTCTTTCTTTATAAATGTAATGGAAATTCAGTTCTGGAAATTGTAACACAAAAAGTTGCTTACAATTACAGGTACGCCAACTTCAAAACCAGAGCCAGCCAACAAAATTCATTCTACGCTCAGAATTTCTAGGTCTTTCCTATTTCTCTCTGTCTGAACTTCATATGGTTCCTTAGGCATAGCTTTGGAATCTGTGGACCAAAAGAAAGATTTATTTATTCCTAACATACTCAATTTCAAGTGATAGACTAAAAAATAGAATTTCTTCAAAGAAATCTCATTTAGAAAAGTAGAAACTGTAGTGAAGTCCAAACTTACACAAAGATATTCATTCCTTCATTCACTTACTCATTCGTTCTTTCGTTCACATTTAGCAAACTGCTCTTGGGCATCTAGACACCAGTGTTGTTCCAGGCACTGCAAAAATGGAAGAAAGGAAAGCGGCAAATGGCAAATGTTCACACTCTCAGGCAGCTTGCATTTGAGTAAGTAAGGAAGGAAATTAAAGAAAAATTAACCCATTAAATAAAATGTTATCTGAACAAAAGGATAGGAAAATCACTTAGAACATGACTGGATGAGGTGCTAACCCTAGACACCACTGATTACTGAGAAAAGTCTATTTGAAAAGGAAGACTTGATGTTTGATCATGAACCATGATATGGGTACTTTAGCTGGGAACCAGAAGTGCAATCAGAAACCCTCAACTTTGTAGGGCTTAGTGAGCAAAGAAAAAAATTATTAGCTGTAAAAGCGTTCACCTGAAGAAGAAGAGTGCCAGAGGGGTCTGAAGAGCAGACAGTCTTCATCATTTTAGGATTTATACTGTGCATCTGGATTGTCCTCTGCACATAAATGTGGAAGCCAAGGGAAGAGTATAAACAGAAAAGGACATGTTTGTTCCATTTTTTAACAAAAGCAGACGGATAGTCTTGGCCCAGTGAGATTATAGGTCAGGTTAAAATATTTGGTGTCTGAAGTGATGCTGTAGCAGAAAATGCCCCAGTATACTTCAGTTTGTTAGTTATCCAAATAACAGTTCCTGTTACCTCTGCTGCTTAGAAATGGCTGGTCACTATGATGCGTAGTTGGTCATTATGATGCTCAATGTAAGAACCAGTCAAAGAGAGCCAAGTACTCTACTTTCTCTTGCAAACACCATAAAAATCTCCCTCCTTGAGATTTTGGGGTCTGATGTTTTTTCTTAGGGTCATGCCCACCAGTGTAAATAAATCTGCCTCCAAATCCTGGGTATTGTTTTGGTGTTTCTGTTTGCCGTGACAGTATGAGGGATGGTTAGAGAAGGAGGAATATGACGGCAGTACAAACAGTAAAATCTACCCACTGATCATCGAACCTGATGGGTGAGTTACTCACTAAGGAATCCAGGATTGAAGGTGGAAGCCCTCATGGGTGACCTGGAAAGGATGAGGGCCTTCGGGGCCCATCCATCTCTGCATGCACAGCTGAAGGACAGGTCGAAGAAACCAGAAAGTGATTGCACAGACAAAGTTTTCTCAGGGAGATGTAAATGTCAGAGGTATGAATTAGCAGTAATTGGCAAATGCATGTGACTTGACCAGGATATTGTCAAGAAAAGTAAAAACAGCCAAGCAAAGGTTTGAGAAATCCTCTTCTGTGTTAGGGGTCACAGTCTGTTCGGGTGCTCCAGTCTCTACCCAGTGAAGAGAACCAGTGACCCCCCTGTCCTTGTAGTGACACAAAAGAAGATGTGCAGCAGAGTTTCAAAGGTTCAGGGCATCACAGACAACTTCCAGGGGCTTCCAGACATCACTCATACAAGGGTGCCCAGGACAGACATCCGACGAGGAGCTCACTGTGCGCGCCTAACAGAAGCTGACCACAGAGCTCTGTGCACACGGGGCTGGGAGGCTGTGGGCTTTCGAAATCTGAAACACTCATGCCTGGTGAAAGTTTGGTTCTAACTGCAGCCTACTTCTACCTCCACTCACATTGGCTACCCCACCTCAGCGTCTCAGAAACATGGTTCTTAACTCAGTCTACTCCACGTACACAGATTAATTTGACTTTCTAGTAAAAGAACATCAATATGGTCTCATTATCACTCTAAACGTTGTAGCTAACCCAGGGTTAGAACTAATACTGAAATGAAGGACATAACCACATGGTATCTTAGGCAAGGTTGCTAAGGAATTGAGGGCAGATACATCAACACAAAATTATTTTTCTCGGAAGAACCATAGGCCTGGTTTCTGGTTGTGGTCTTCCTGTTCCCAAAAACCACACAGCAGCTCCGTGGATTTACCCAACCTACATCTGACTCCTGGGCTTCTCCTGCAGCAGTCTATAACCCCCAGCAAATCCCTTTCTCTCCCCTCTCCAGCCCAGTCCTGTAATATCCGAAGTCTGGGATTAGAGCAGCTGGGAGAAAGAGCAGGGAAGGTTCTCTGCAGTCTTTCCTGTCCCCTTTCCTCCTCAGAGGACTTGGCCCTTCTTGTTCAGCTGAGAATTCTTGTTTTATCATATTTATGTGGAAGGCTGTGGCCTTTCCTTGACATTTTGATGCTAGAAGCTAAACCATAATAATTATAAATTACCGAGAATAAGTATTCATGCTTTTCACACATGCTAAGTCCTTCAAAAGGGTTGTAATTGGGCCAAACTCAAGTGAAAGTCCAAAAGCTCTCCTGTAGAGAGAATGGTCATCTACACCTTTTCTGCCTTGTTGTATCTGCAGGCAGAAGGTACCCAGTTTACAAGCTGAGCGCCCACTCCAGGACCATCATTGCTTTGGTTCCTGTCTGCGACTTCTCTGCGACCACTAAAATGATGACTCAACAAAAGGCCAATTACATGCTTTAGAAAATTTCAAATAATTATCTGCATAGCAATCGTTTTTCAGTGCTGCCATAGGGTTCTGCTGGAGACGCAGTGATGGAAACGAGGCATATATCTCTGACCTCCACAGCTCTAAACCAAGTAGAAGAAATACACTGTGCTGAAACAATGGCGAGCCCACCGTGCAGTTCTCAGCACGCTGATGAAGTGACTGCCGACGCGCGGGAGGAAAGGGTGTGAGGACATGGAGGCAGACTGCTCAGGGAAAGAAACAATGAAGTAAGCTACAAAAAATACCACGTAGCTCAAGAAATGTTATTTCCTCTGACCCAGGCCAAAGTCATTTGCTTAGGATGCTTTTATGCATGTTCATTTGGAGAAACATGTCACTCTGAACAAGAGAGGAATGGACAAGCCAAGCCTACTGTCTAGGCCTAGACAGCAGGAGCATGAGTTATCCCACAGGGAGCAGAGGATGCTTCATACCCGCAGCGGGGTGGGGTGCATGCAGATAACTGAGGGCCATGGCACACATTACCTGCAGAAGCAAAATATTCACCCAGATGTTTACCCTTATATTTGAGAATATTCATGAGTGTTACATCAAATACATTTTTGTCTGTTCTGTGCACTTTTATGACTTTCTGTTTTAGATTCTAATATCTGATAATTAAAATAGTATAGGTTTTGCAAGGCAGCAAAGTAAAATAAAATCAGCTCAAGTAAATTTATGGGTGCATAGAGATTTACAACGTGATACAGCAGCATTTAAAATAATACTGAACAGATGGAATATTTTATAAATTCTATTAGATAAAAGCTTTGGGGAAATTACTTTAAACACACATGGTATGCAGTATAAGTTGTTTAAAGTTCAAAAGGTTTTAAGAGAAACATACAATTTTATAGGTTAGTGAGCAAAGAATATAAAGTTCTCAAATTAACAAGGAAATATAATCAAATGATAAGTTTATGAAATATTGATGCACAACATAAAGACATATGGAATACCAATATTACTGAATTTTTTATTTGTCAATTTGGAAACGATTTAGAATTATGGCAATACACAAAATTGATAAGAGATTTCATTAACAAAATCAGGTCCTCTTTATTTATTTATTTTATTTTATTTTTTTAGATTTCTATTCTTCATTCTTTTTTTTTTTTATTTTAGAAACATAAAAGTACAAAAACATATTGACAAACAGACACCCATTATCATAGAAAATAGTACAATCACAACTAATCTATAGACAAGGTGATATGGTCTCAACAGTAGTTGTTGCTTTATCCATTGATATCTTCGAATTGTAGATGTATGGACCCATATACAGACATGCAAATTCAGTCAG